>WOVY01015622.1:0-74680 GCA_013436015.1 Rhipicephalus annulatus
CTGATCTTGTGAGCTCTGACCTGCTAATGTGCATATGAGGAAAGGAAAGAGGGAAAAGAATGGCTAAGATGATGTCGAAACAGGAATAGTTGAAGCGCTTGCTCTTCTCCTATTCAGGGTGTGGACTGAGTGTTTATTTTGCAGTTGACTTACACAACTTTCTTATTTACTTCAACTATAAAACTTAGTCAATCCACTGTAATGTCTACTTGTTACATGTGCCTGCCTCCGAGATCAGTTCGTCTATGGCCAAGCTACGATGTCATGTGATCGCTTTTGTGGTGTGAGGTCACGAACTTATTGTGTGAAATCATTCGGTTGTCACGATTACGTCAGAATCTTTAACGGCCTGTGAGGTCCTGGCGAAGTCATAGGGTGATTAATTACAGTATGATTTTTTATCTCTTGTTTCACGTTGACACCGCGGAAGGTCATTTTTCAAGAGGAATGAGTCATCTGAAGCTTTGGCCTTAAAGGACACTAAAGTCAAATAACAATTATGCCAGAGTGAAAGCTCAATATATAAAAACGGACGACAGCATTATCAACAGCAGTGGCCAGCTTACCGAAAAGTTAAGGTAAATGTACGAGAACACATGCGCCACAAATAAGACATTCGCGAAATGATCACGATGACGTCAGACTTACCCCTACGATTCATCACTAGCAATAGAACTAGTTGCACTAAATTAAGAAGCGGCCGTTCATCAAGAGACGCAATAAATGCTGCTGGTTCGTTTCTTCTGCTTGATTCATGAAGGAAAAAAAAAACGCTGGATGTTACTATGGGGAATGGCGTGAGTGGTTAAAAGTTCAATATTCGCCTGGTTAAACTTGACAGGTCGTGCCATCTAGCGGGGCCCGTGAACGAAGCTCGTTTACCATCACGGAGGCAATGGCTAGAATTGTTCAATAACTGTTGTTGTTGCTGCAATGGCTCCAGCTGCTTTCGCCCTGCTGCTGCCTTATATCAGCGGCCGCGAAGTAAATCCGGGAACGTGCACGGCATGCGGTGATGTGAGACGGTCACTTTCAGGCACGGGATTTGAAGTACGCTAACGCGATGCGGACCGCTAAAACGTGATTTTATTCAAAATAAGCACTTCCTTGGCACAAAAGTAGCTCTACAAGGTTTTCTTGGGACTGCTATTTCAGCAATCACCGAGCGACTCAATAGTTGCCTATCAGTGCCGCGGAACTGAACTTGGCCCTTTTACCATACTGCTAGTACACTGCACGGGCTTCTAGCTTCTGCTGTACTGCACGCGAATCAGGCCCAGATTTAGAGAAGCTGCGCGAAATGCCTCACCGTATGCCTATTACCCTCTCCGTCGCTTTGCTTTTTTCCAAGTATGCAGTGAACTGCTTTTTCCTTCCTCCTCTCTCTCTCCTTCGGTCAAGAAAACACGGCGTCGTTTGTGGTTTGCAAATTTGGCCCGTCGATGGCCGGACATAAAAACCGCGGGTCGTTCCAGCTCTTCTTCTCCCGCCGCCATCCGAAACTCGGCCTGCGGAAGACGTCTGTAGGACGTCTAATACGAGTTCGCTAGGCGACGCCTATAACGGAACGGCGCAGAGCGGTCGTTACCAACGTGGGCGTCGCTCCTGAGTCAGCTGCGCTGCCTGCGCCTATCGCGAGTTCCCCGATTCGAAGAGAATCGTACAGTTTCGTGCACTTCTTAGAATGGGGTTCGGCTCCTTTGGCACGCTCCGATTTCTTGAGCTATTTTGTACAACTGCCCGAGAGAGGCTTAGATGAGTAGGGATGCGTAGTTTTCGAGAATTCCTGTAAGGAACTAAAGGCTCGAGGAATTCGCGCGACAGCACGTTTATATAAACGACACTACCTCGGGGTATTAAACAAATCTCCTTTCTGCTTTTTGTACACTGTGACGTGAAATTATATGGTCGTGAAACGTAGAATGCACTGACTCAACCGTTTTTATGCGTGTGCGTCGGCCGCAGCACTGTTAGTTTGGGTGTCAAATATGCAAAATGGCAGAGTAAACGCTCAGTAATGGCACCTGCCTCTTAACTTTATCCGTAAAGTAGTTTATACGGGGCCCAGCGAAAAATTTCAATGGGGTGTCTAACACTGGCGCATTTTCGGCGTGAGGCATTTCGAGCTTGGTTTCAGGTGTGGAAGAGACTGCGTTTAAAGTTTGTGTGCATGGGACGGCTGTTATATAGTACTGCGGAAGTTGCTTCCTGGAAAGCGGCGGAGGCGAATGAAATGTGCATGCAGTGGGCCCGGACTCAACACAAATTGGTGCAGACTCGTGGATGTTCATTCCGCTTAGTGTCATGTCCGTTGTGTGTGTTATCGCCTGATTGGAGCGATTACGTGAAGAAAATTCCTTGTAAGCTGATTCTACATTCAAGATACTTAACTATAGCTGTCGGACGCTTGATGGACACTTGATGGGCATGTTATTCGAAGGCACAATTGCTGTCTCGAGAATGACTCGGTTTATTAAAGGCGGAAACACTCTTGCTAGTTTTGGCCAGCACAGTAGGATAGCGGAAATAAGCTGTTGGAGGTACTTGATGCTCGCTGTCGCCCATTCAATGGTGATACACCCTAAGCACTTTTTCTATCTTCCCTCGGCTTTTCTTTTTGTCGTTAACGTAATAGTAGCAGTTCGGCTCATTGCCTCGTAGAGTTGCGAATTCGCCGGCTCTAAGATAAAAGCGCGCAATTATCACGTCGGCGATTGGCGGCCATGAGTTGAATGTCTGCGTGCGCATACCTTTAACTTTCAAGGTAACAGAGGTACCGCCTCTGACTGATGAAGTGCCGTGCATTAGAGGCCTTACAAAGCATTGAGCCCAAACTACATGGTGAGAATAATGCTCGATTAAACACCGAATAGGTCGAACACGACCGCCGTTCCTTCAAGTATTCATTCTAGGGTTTAACGTCCCAAAACGCGAAGATATGATGACGGACGCGGAAATTGAAGGCTCCGAGAATTTGTACCACCTTTTGTTTTCTTTTTTTTCACACGCATCTATTGCTTAGTACACGGGCCTCAGGAATCTTCGCCTCCGTAGAAAATGCAAGCCGCCTCGGCCGGCATTCGATCCCCTGAGATTGTGAACATTTGGTACGATGGGGTCACAAATTGTGGTCAACTCTGACGTCATGAAGTTTTATAGTCTTTGACCACGTGACTCTTTTATCACTCGTGTTGACATCAGTTTTACCATTTGGTGAGGCATCTGGGGCGTTCGCCGTTGGTTAAAATGGAGTGGACGCTACGTATAAGTCAGCATTCACAGCGTAAGCTTTTCGTGTTTTATAGGCGCGCTGCACACGAATTGCTTTTTTTTTCTTTTTCTTTTCTTATGGCTCCACTCTCTGCGGCCCCTTCTTTTACTCTTTGCAGTTCCTCGAAAGAGGTATTTAATACCCGGGTAACTGTTCTCAATGTGACACTTATAAAAAAAACCTAATCCGTTATCACTGACGCGTGACCACTCCATGCGTAGCTCACTGTATACCGGATTTGCCGTCAGGATTCTTTTGAGACTTGTCCGAGAGGTGAAGTGCAAAGTGTTCACGTCGTAATTAAAAAGGAAAGAAAAAGGAAAGCGTGCCATTATAGATTTAAGGGCTCTTATGCATTTTCCTGAGACGAAGCGGTGGCTAAAATATTCTTGCATATTCTTGAATTTGATATTATTGCTTATATTCTTGAGAACCATATTCTGTGCATTTGCGTGCGTGCGTGTGTGCGTGCGTTTGAGGTTTGAGGCTGATCAATATATGCACGTACTGTGTCATAGTGCAGAAATATATGTTTGCTATCTCCCCTTCACGAAGGCATTTGAAAAGCGCAAAACGTGCATGAAGCTCCCGATTCGTCATTTCGACAGCGCTGCCATCAACTGATATTTATATACCCACCTAAATTTCACATCGTAAACTTTTTAATAGTCACATATACCTTCGCGATAGTTCCTGTGTCGTTGACCTTTTGTGTATTATTACTGGTAAAAAAACGCAAATATGTTAGCTACTCGCGGGTTTATACGCGTTCAGGTCAATAGGTGAGATAGCAACAACCGAGCATTGCATCTGAAGTGGCCGTAAAGATAGATAGATAGATAGATAGATAGATAGATAGATAGATAGATAGATAGATAGATAGATAGATAGATAGATAGATAGATAGATAGATAGATAGATAGATAGATAGATAGATAGATAGATAGATAGATAGATAGATAGATAGATAGATAGATAGATAGATAGATAGATATTATAAAGTGAGAGAAAGGTGGGCAAGTCAACTACGATCCCAGCATCCAGTTTTCTACCCTACAATAAGGAGAGTGGGAAAGGTGGGAAGAAAACAGCGGAGAGAAGAGCAAGTCTTTTCAATGTGGAATGATTTGATATTGAAGCAGGTGCGCATGGCTGCAGTTGACTCTATACGCGGCGTTTACAATCCAGCCGCCTCAATCGACACGTGTGTCAATGCACCCGCTGATCTCGGCCAGAAACGTTCCTCCTCCTCCTTCTCCTCCTTCTCTTCCCCCTCCGCTTCTGCTTCTTCTTCTTCGGCGTTCGTTGTAAACACCGTCACTCGCACGCTTGACGACTCGGCTGAAATTCGACGAGTTCGCGCAGGCCCTGCACTACCGAAGGTCCTGTTCGTGGAACGAACACCGAACAGTCGTCTTTATGACGGCAATCACTGTTGAACAAAAACGTAGTCCCCCTCGCGGACTCTGTGCAGTGTGTGTGAGGTTACGGACCTCACGTGTTAGTAGTGTGACCTTCCTTCCAAGTATGATCTGCGGCGGTGGTGTAGTGGTTTTGGCACCGTGTTCGCTTACTGAACTAAAGGTCGCGGGATCGAATCCCGTGGCCGCGGCCTCCGCATTTAGATGTAGGCGGAAATGCCAGGGGCACGTGTAGGCCAACATTTATCTGATGCAACGCTACATCAGACGCAATCTAGCATGAGGAGCAACCGCCAGCCAACGCTACCGACGCATCTACGTTAGCATAGAGTTAGCAGGCGACTGCTACCCGATGCACGTGGTTTGAACACGACGCCGTCAAAAAGAGGGGTAGCGAGGTATTGTGTGAAAGCCACCATGAGGCGACGTTTCCGGAATGTCTTTAAGAGATGCGTGCTGTGGTTGGAAGCGGTCTTTGACGTCAGCGGGCGAGTGAAATGTGAAAGGGAACGTTTCTCGTCGTCGTCTGCTTGAGCATAGCCTTCTGTAGATTTACCTTGCCTGCCGGATTATCGGCGGTCACTTGGAAAGCGGCCGTCGTCGGAATATATGGTGGTGGCGCCACTTAAGTAGGGGTGTCTTCAAATAAATTTTTACGTTTTTGGAACCTATATGCAACAAAAATAACGTAAAAAAGTTTTAAAAGGCGTAAACGTAATTATATATAGCCCTACGTAAGTGACGCCCTCAATCAGCAGGCAACTCCTTCAGTACAAGGCATAGCCTATAAAATAAGTAGCAAACGCCGAAATTGCCAATCTTAAAGGCTAAGTGCAAAAACCCTTACCCCTGCGTAGGCAGTGCTGCCATAGATGACTGGTGTTTCGCGCTCATCCGGCAGGCAAGGGAAATCTTGGAGGCTATGGCTAGAGTTATGAACTTTGAGGACTCGTAACTTCACTTTCCGTGCACACATTTCCACCATTCTTGTTGCATTCGTCTCCGTAATCATCCGTGCACGCGTTTTGGTGCTAAATAAGGCTGTCCCAAAAGTGTCGCAGGGCCCCTTTATGGGCAATCTATTTATATACATTTACCGCTTGACAGTCCTCTGAGCTCTATAACTTCAGCGCGTTTTCGTCATCAGTAGCGAGATGGCGTGAGGGGCGCGCTCTAAAAGGCCGTCGCCTCTAGCATCACATTTCGGTATAAGCGCCGCCTCCACGCAGCGTGGTCTCACTTGCGCGTATCAGACTGGTGATTCAGTAGAGCACAAAGGTCTCTTCGCTCGCTGCCGCAGCCGCGTTTACGGAAGGAGCACGCTGATCACACCCACCAAGAGGTAACAACTGTGACACTCGTTCGCACTCGTCCTGTGTTTACATGTGCGCGTGTACATGTGCAGTGTGACCACACCCTTGGTCACACTGCATGTAATTTAACCTAAAGTGGTACAGGTTTTACGGTCGGGGGACGCTTGTCGTAGTTTGTGTATGTGTACCGCGTCCTCACGCACTTCATACACGACATTTCTTAAAGAAAAAAAAAAGAAGATAAAAAGGAACTCCGAGTCTGATCGCAGTTCGCGATTTATGGCTGTTTAACGGCTTCGTCGAAGAGTCGTCATCGAGTCGAGCCGAGATGCAGTCGAGTGTTTGAAGTGAAAGTGCTCCTTCGGAAACGTGTTTAAACCGGTCCTCCTTCTTTAACATGATTCTTTTTCTTTCTTTTTTTACATCATGGAATGAGTGTGGCTTTTGATCAAACGAGCCGTCGCATAGTTCTTTAACGACCAGCTTCGTGGCTATGTGACTCGGCCGAGACGCGAAAGGCTTTTTTTTTTTTCTTGTTGTTCCTGCTCCGCCAGAGCACGACCGAAACAACAAAAAAATAGCTAAATCATGAACGTTTGCGGTTAATGCGGTCTTTTACGATTCGAATGCCCACTATGCGGTCTCTGTTTCGCTGAAATCGGGATCGAATGTAGATTGACTCGACTTGATCGTCTTCTTTGAAGTGCAGTGAACCTTATCTCTACGTTGTAACAGGTCCAAAGACAAAAAAGGCATTAAAATTGCTCCTAAGTTTTTGTTTATAATGTATTTACTTATAACTTTCTACTTACTAGAAAGAACGTCTATCTATCTATCTATCTATCTATCTATCTATCTATCTATCTATCTATCTATCTATCTATCTATCTATCTATCTATCTATCTATCTATCTATCTATCTAATCTCTTGGCTCTAGCTCGAGAGGGTAAACGATCGCAAAATGAAATGGAATTCCGGGAAACATACGTGCCACGTCGCTCAGTTCAACGTGGTTCTCAAACGTGAAAGGCAAAAAAGAAAGTGGCCGAACTCGCCCGAAACTCTGCATATAAACCTCCTTCCGCTGAGTAGTCGATCTGACACGAGTCGTCCGTGTTATCGTACAGAGCGCGCTCGTGGCCCGATGTGGCCTGCGCGATGATTCGATCAGCAGCAACAAGAAAGTGAATGTCTCGATGCTCTCGCCCTGTGTAGTGTAGATGCGCACCGACGGGCATTTCGCCGTGGCGTCGCGGCAACTCCATATGTCGCGTCAGTGAGCTTGCCGTTTTTTGTGCGGTTGTGTCCGCGTGTGGCTTGTCCGGAGATCGCATCGCATCGGAGCCATATTTATTGCTGGCGCTTCTTGTTCCTCGTGGCGCCGTGGTTCTCTAACCCACTCTCCCTCCCTCTTTATTTTTTCTTTTCCTATCTCGTCGGGCCAGATTGGCTGAGCGAAGCTAATATATCCTCTCGCATCACGTATTTATACGCTGTCGTTCTGTGTCGCCGTCTGCAGCACTTCCACGGACCCCGAAAGTGGTTTTCACGGCGACCATATCCCTTTGATTCCCACAATTTCGTTTCAATGAACGACACAAAGAAAACTTTGTTATGCGTAAGGAAATGATAAAGTGTGCCCATAACGTGAAGTATACGTCATGCCTATAACGTGTCCATACTTCACACGAAGTATTCTCAAGATTACTGCAGGGTCTAGAGTAGTGTACTCGCGAGGATGTGTAGGGACGAGACGGTACTGTAAAGCTTCTTTGAATTGTCTACTACCACGTGCCGCTACGTATAGTTGACAATGAATTGCGTTATTATTGTGTTGCAGAAGTGCGAGTATCTGTATTTGGCGTTGAAATTTTGTATCCCCCCCCCCCCACTGTAATGCCCTTGAGTGCTGTGGGTACTATGATAAATAAATAAATAAATAAATAAATAAATAAATGATGTCAGAAAAAAATTATGAATATTTATAGGTGAGTGCGGGCTTCAAACGAACTTGTAGCTTTGTTTATTTGAGTGTTTTGGTTTTGGTCCGAATAAAAGAACGAGCAGTTTTGAACTTCGTGGCCCTATTTGAAGTGGTGAGCCTACGAGGCTTAGCTGCTGAAGCGTAACCGCTAAACCTTTCCAGACTATCGTCTCGGGACAAAGGTGCTTCAAGCCAAGCGAAGTCAACAGAAGCCGAAAGTGCGAAGAGTAGACAAATCCATCTACTATATCCATCATTCCCATGCTCGCTGAAGCGCCGTGCTTTTGAGCTTCCATAGACACTAGCGCCACAGTTGCCTCTAGTGCATTTATAGGATATTCTATGGGTATACGCCTACAAAGCGTGACAAAGACTATTTAATGAAGTGCGGTCAAACGGTACATCGTGTCAACTTAAGTGAAGGCTTCTTGGTAAGTATGCGTGCAGAGTGGTATCGTTAAGTTAGAATAAAACTATATTACCACCTCAAAGCTCAACAAAAGGAAATGCGTTAGCCTGACGAAGGCAAGCATCGCCGCTTCAGGGGTGCCCTCAAAGCGGAGCCTTCCTTTTTTAATCTAAACCTGACGAATAACTTGACCCCTGTACAAACAAACAAAAAGGAAAATTGTAGAAGTGTTCATGCTAACCTATCACGCGGCAGGCTCACGAAAGAATAAAATAAAAAAAAGATAATACCTCGGTCACCCCCTAGGCTTTACTTGTTTGTCTCACTGAACGTCGCTACAGCAATGTCTACCGTGGCCTCTTTGCTGCACATAGCCGAGAACACTGTTCGTACCTAAAGAAACCTCAAAGCCGGTATGATTTTATTCGCTGCTAGCCGGGCTCGTTCAACTGTTTTTTTTTTTACATACCAGCCAGTTTGTGGCAAATTCTGGCCCTGCTATCTCTTCTTTTACGCGTCCCTATCCTTCTTTAATGGCGGCTTTTTATCGCCCCCTATCGCAATATGAGATCTTGGCGAAGTCCTGCGACGGCGGCTTGTTTCACGCCGTTGAACTTCGGTGTAGTACCGCGGCTGCGCAATAAAACAACTCGCAGGGTCCCTTAAGCATTCGCGCAACACGACCCGGAGATGAAATGCATGTTCTGTTTTTCCTCGGTCGATGCATTTATCCTCACCTGCTCCCCTCGAAAAACCTTTCTGCGCATAACGTAGCTTTGCATTGCCTTCAAGATCCTAGGCACTGCAAGTGTTTCGCATTTTATTTGGCACTGGCCTCTGTGATCCGCGGTACTGCCTCCATGACGCTTGAACAAGCGGGGATGTCACCTGGTGGCGTCATTTCGCACCGTCATATTGTGTGACGTCACTAACTTTGCCGATCTGTGACATCACGATGACGTCACATCGGACAATGTTCTCCCGCGATGATGATTTTTGGCATCACTAGCCGACTGAGATGCCGACACTGCCTACGGTCAATATTCGGGCTTGGTAAGGCATCTAAGGCTCCCGCCTGAGAAAAAAAAGAAACCGCAGAAAGAAAAAAAAACTGCTACTATGAATGAGTGTGTAGACTACTTTACCGATAGGTCTCGGTGCCACCTTATTAATAGTAGCAGTAGTAGTAGTCCCTTGCAACCATGGCACTTATTCACGTTGAGGTGTGCCATGGTTTGAACACCATGCACCTGGTTGTTGATTGATTGATTTGTGGGGTTTAACGTCCCAAAACCACCATTTGATTATTAGAGACGCCGTAGTGGAGGGCTCTGGAAATTTCGACCACCTGGGGTTCTTTAACGTGCACCCAAATCTGAGTACACGGGCCTACAACATTTCCGCCTCCATCGGAAATGCAGCCGCTGCAGCCGGGAATCGAACCCGCGACCTACGGGTCAGCAGCCGAGTACCTTAGCCACTAGACTACCGCGGCGGGGCTTGCACCTGGTTGTTAAGAAGGAAATTCGTGAATGTTAGTTTATATGTTCATTTGAAATGACGATATAATAGTGAAACGAAAACTGGAAGTAATAATAATATATGAAGGTGGACAGTACGAAGAAAAAAAACAATTTAGAAATAAATAAGTCATAAATTGATTTTACAAACTAATCTCTTTCATCCTTCAACAAACTCCTGCAAGGCTCCGGCAACCTCCGGGTATACTGTGGCCAGTGGGTAAAGCACCGAAAGAAAGTGCATTTGGTGCATTTATATTTAATCTAAAGAGACGAAAAACGGCACCTGAGGTAATATTGCGCAAGGTGTACTATCTATTACGGGAAATTGAGATAATGCTATATGTTGTCTCATGTACTCCTCAATAAGAACATTCGAGCTTATAGCCCTGCCGCTCGGTCTATTTTACAACTAAAAACGAACAAAAATATATCATAAACGCATACGCATGAAAGTGGTCGGACTGGTGTATTGGACCCTTCACGACGTTATTAACAGTCAGTGCTTGAAAGGCGACATAATCTGTCTTCGCACAGAAAATCGGTGAAGGCCTTATTGAACTTCTTTACGTGGTAGTGGCCTATTGAATGGGCTATAGCACCTCAGTTCACTTTTTTTCCCTCTTTTGCGCGTCTATTTCGCTCTTCGCTTTCTTTCCCATCTTTATTCCCCATTCTCCCTTCTTTAGTGCAGGGTAGCAAACCGCATGCTCCAATTTCTGTAACCTCCCTGCATTTCCCTCGTATTATTCTCTCTCTCTCTCACGACGTTATTAATTCAGATTGAGATATCCAAACTTAAGAAAACAACCCTTTAACAGTCTATGAGGAGGCGACGCTTTTGAGTCTCAAGTGAAACCATCCATAGAGAAGGCTCTGCTCGGTGTTGCGGTAACACGTGGCGAGGTGTTGTTTGGTAATTCGTTCATCGAAGAATTTCGAGAAGCTCGATTGGAGGCGTCGGCCGCGCCTCGGCGTTTCGTATTTTATTGTCGCGCGGGTGTCCTATAAAGAGTTGGCGCGGGTGTCGTATAAAGAGCTTCCAACGTTCGTTGTGCGATTCTTACTTTACATCTCATTATTTTTTTTTACATTTATTTACCTCTTCCCCCGCCATGGCTAAATCCCTTGGCGGGTTCTTTTCCTCGTCAGCGTGTATAGAGTCGTAAAATGCATTACGATTTTTTTTTTTTTTGCGGTGGTAGGTTCAACGAACTTACCGCGGCGTTTTTCTTCTGTCCCGCTGATGTCACTTGAAGGATACGATATACAGCGTGTTGTGTGAAGCGACCCTGGTATCATGAAGTACATTAGAGGGGCGTCTGATTTATTCATTTTCCGGACAGGGTCCGACTTTCATCCGAATACAATGTTTAGCGGTGGAAGTGCAGTTCATATACATGCGCATACCAAGCCGAGGAACTCTATGTAAACATCAAGAAATATACATACCTATAGTATTGCAGAAAAATGCGCCTGGTCCGTTCAGAAGAATGGTTGATACAGTTGATACATTGATGAAGATGATTGATTGATATGATTGGTTTGTGGGGTTTAACGTCCCAAAGCCACAATATGATACAATAATGAAGTGTATACAGCCGCGGCCACATCGGTGTAGAGCATGCGAGCAGCTGGATTACGCTTTGCGGCGTGAAACCTTGAAGCAGTATCGGGCTGTGACATGCTCAGCCTGACAACTAGGCCTCGCATTCTCCCGTTACACCACTTCAGAGCCCGAAACTTTCTCAAGGTTTCGACCCGCAGAGCAAAAACCGGCTTTTCGCGTGCTCTACAAAGACGTGGCCGCGGCTGTACAAGGACATATACGTACACAAAACGCAAAAAAAAAATTGCGATTAAGTCTGACAGCGCCGTGTTAACTCCGTAGTCGTATGACCGTGCAGGGTGGCTTACAGAGACAAGCAGCTTAATTTACCTGGTGCATTCGTTTAAATCAGTTGCGATGCTGTCCGGTTTATATATCAGAAATTATTTCGCATCGGAAGGCTGGTTTTAATAGCGAAGCTGTTTCGCATTATGCATGCCACGCACGATCAGTCATCCTTTATGGCAGCAGTCTTAGCAGAGGCGGTAGTGCACCCTCATCTCCCTATATATATATATATATATATATATATATATATATATATATATATATATATATATATATATATATATATATATATATATATATATATATATATATATATATATATCGATAACCAGAAGTAAACTTATCTCCTCGATCTTTTTGAAGATAATCTTGTAGTTATTTTTCAAGGGGCGTGCGCGCCTGGGATATGAGTGGCTAGGAGGCTCGGCTGCCGTCTCGAAGGTCGCTTCTCCGAGCCCGGCCGCGGCTGTCGCATTTTGATGGAGGCTGAATGGTAGAGGCCCGGGTACTATGCCATGTTAGTGCACGCTCAAAAGCACCAGATGGTCAGAATTCCTAGAGCCCTCCACTACGGGGTCAGCCATAACCATATCGTGGTTTTATTATTATTATTATTATTATTATTATTATTATTATTATTATTATTATTATTATTATTGTGGTTGTTGTTGTCTTTTCGGGGGATGCGGGCGTACATTATTACCGTAGGTAATTTGGTGTGCTAACGTTCAATTAGGAGTTTCTTAGTAGCATGACCACCAAGTGCTAATATTGTTTCCTTTCCAGACACTTCTCCTGGAACTCCCACCCGAAGTATTCGTAACTGCCTTTTAATTTCACGAATGTTCAGACAAAATGCGTAGAAAATGAAACTGGCATGGAATAGAGCGTCATGCTTGAAGGCAAGAGTAATATTGGAGGCTCGCGATATACGAGTGTAAGTTAATATAGGGGCCAATATGCTGTCAGAATAGTTAACCAAAGCTGACTTAAGAAATTTATTGAAAGAGAAGACGTTTTTTTTTAGTGTGTGAGAAATTAACACTGTTGCAACACCTGGCGGGGAGATCTGAATCACAATCTTTTTTCTACGTGGCATCTGTGATTAGCTTCGGCGGTGCGGCGAAACTCAATGAAACTAAGCAATAGACCAAGGCACACGAACACTCAAGAGCAGGCGCCGCTACAAGCCACCAAAGTCGAGGACTATAGTCGCCTCTTTCTCTACTTTATATTCTGTGTGTTGGGGGGGGGGGGGGGGCGTGGCGGATCCAAGGAGGGCGTTAGGGTGATCGCCCCCCCCCCCGAGCAACCTCTATCCCCCTCTTGAGTGCTTGTCGTCCACCTGCTATCACCATTGGGACACATCACTGAGACCACTTTGAGGAGACTGTGCTAGTAAAGAGAAAAAAGACCGCACCCCCTCCCCGGTGTTATGTCAAATCTCCCCCCCCCCCCCGCGCCTAGTGGCTGGATCTGCCCCTGAGGTGCAGGGAGTGTTAACCTCGAGTCAGTAACATAGCCAGAATTTTGTTTGCAGGGGGAGGGGATCAGCTATGCCTTATGTGTATGTTCGTGCGTGCGCGTGCGTTTACTGTGAGCGTGTGCATTCATTGGCCATGAAGCATGCACTTCATGCGAACTTTCTAAGTAATACGTCTGCATAGTCATTTATTATTATTATTATTTATTATTATTATTATTATTATTATTATTATTATTATTATTATTATTATTATTATTATTATTATTATTATTATTCTAGTGCTAAAATATTCTGTGCTATGAGTAGCTATGTTCTGCGCTATGTTTTTTTGTATAGTTCAATCATGTGTTTTTTTTGCTTTTTTCTATTTTAAACATTGTATCCAGTTTGATGTCCTTTGTCGCTGTGTAACCGCTTGCGCAAGTATGTAGGTATGTCACACAATTGGTCCCTCTACTAGCCAGTTAGGCTATTGGACCAAGTAAGTGTTTGCGAAGTTTTTTGTTACATGGATGTGAAAGTTACAATAAAAAAAATATGCAAGTCAAGCAAGACCGAAAATTTTGGGAAAGGAGGTCCATAAACCTCCTGCTTTCCAACGCCCATTGATGATCGATATTGAACTTTTTTTTTCTATTTGCAATGGCAACTTCTCCAATACAGCAACTACACGCAATATCGACTCTTCGAACGTCAACCATAATCAGCTACACGGCGAGACACTTTGCTATCTCGCTGCGGTGTCGAAGATTTCATCCTTTCCGGAAGTGTTTACCGTCTACGCTTCGGCGTGATCGATTCTGTTGGCTGGCTGCGAACCGCGCCGACGACATGCGACGCACCGCCGTCAACATTTCTGCGGAAAGCACTCCCTGATTTTGGGGCAAATTTGCATTCAGAATCTGGCACGCGATGTGTGCCAGCTATGGGCTTGCATCGCTTGAACGATTCAAACGCCTTGTCGTTAACCGCTTTACTTTGTTTCTCGCCATTACCTTTCTTCTTCGCCTGACTAGCGATACTAGAACGCTTTAGCCTGACGCTGTGACGTCCCTTCAACTTGTCCTTTTTCTTCATTCATCTGCGTTTGTTTTTCTATGCTATACGTTTTAATATGCTCCCGAGGTGCTTCTAGTTTTACCGTCTTGTTTCCTAAAGTGGTCTTGTTTTGTTACGTTTCCTACTTGCCGTGTTCTTGTTTGTTTGTTTTTTTTTGCCAACAGTTTCTGTACGCACTGGGGGTCGTTTGCTTCCTTTCTTTGTTCCCTGATCTGCGTATTTCTTCCTCTGTTTTCTGCTTCCATGTCTCGCTGTGCTTCTAAACCTGCTTTTCTTTCCAATTTCGATTACTTTGTTACGTTCTTCACTCACTGTTATTTTTTTTCTCGACAGCGTTTGTATGCACGGAGCGCCTGTGTCGTGTGCCTTTTTCGGCGTCTGCTTCCCTATATCCCTCGCGGTGTGTCGTCGTCATCGTCGTCTTCCCGAGATTGGCTCGCGACCAGTGGAGGAGAGCGGGCGCCGCGCGATGGAGGCACAGTGGGCACACCCTTGTTCTTCGACCAGCGTTTCCCCCTCGACTTCTTGGCATGCAAGGCTTCTGCGGCCCGATCCCCTAAAGTCTACGCACACGCATGTGTGTGTGTGTGTGTGTGTGTGTGTGTGTGTGTGTGTGTGTGTGTGTGTGTGTCATCCCGTATACCATCCACACTGCGTGGCCACCCTCACGCATTTTTCCGAATAGGGAAGGCGGGAGAATGTGTCTCCCGTCTGACGCCTGTCGCCCCGGTCTGGTTGGGGAAGCCCACCCACTCTTTTTTCTTTCGCCCTCTACTTATTTTTCTACTTCCTTTTCCTGACCCCCTCTTCCCCGCATGCTTTCCCTGATTTCATTTTAGGCCGGTCGTCGGGTCTCCGCTCGAGACGACGCCTTTGCTCTTACTGTATCTTCTCCCGCCTAAGATCGTCTCGTCCCTTTTTATTGCAGCGCTGTTTTTGTACTTCCTCCCCGACTTCTCTATGTTCTCTTTATTTTTTCCCTGCGAAGAAGCTGCTACGCGGTTATATGCATGGGGTGGGCGGTTAGGGAGAACGACGCTAGAAGGGAAAGTTGTCGCGGACGTGCGTGTGTCTACTCCCGCCTGTTTCTGCAATTTGCTTCCCTATTTTCTGACCTTCTCTGTCTCGACGAAGAAACTTCCAGGGATGCATTCGTGGCGCCTCGGAAAGGGGGTTCTGGGGAAACTGGCGAAGGGGATATGAGTTCCTGCTATAGTCGCCGACACTTTAGCGGTTTTCCTTTATCGCCCATGCCCCCTGAGCGCGTTGCTTCCTCCAAGGAGCTGCAGTACCCACGTAGCGCCTTCGCTCGTCTTTCTTTTATTTATAATCTTTTGCTTCTTTTCTTCCTCTCCTTTCTTGTTCTAGTGGTACCAGGGGACAAATCCAGCCCTACGCTTGTCCCCTGACTGTCGGCGACGTTCTTGGATACGTCTTTTTTTTTCCTGTTGAGCTTTTGCTTTGTATAATCTGATCCCCCAGGGGGTGTCACTGCCGAGAAGAGAAAGAAGAATAAGAAAGAGGTAACGCCCCTTTCCCTCTGCGCTGCCGCCCGCTCCTTCCTTTTAATCCCCGTCGGCCACCGTCTACCGAAAGTGCTCCCAAGCTGCTAGGCTGGCCGAGGAAAGGACTGTATATATACGTATTCTAAGCGCCTACCGGCCTCCGATCGATGCATACACCGAGCTACTCGTGGGCGCGCGCAAGGGCTTTTTTCCCGAAACGGGAAGTATAAATAGGGACGAGAAAGACTGGGGGAAAACGAAATCCCCCCCCCCCCCCAGCCTCGAGCGAAGTGGCGTGCGTGCCTGCGGTGGAGACGTCGACTGCACGGCGCGGCGACGAAGACGCTTCGCTGGAAGTCAGGTGGAAGGTCGGGCATCGATGTTTGGCCTTGGTTCGATCCGAGAACCGCTTCGCGATCTTTTTCTCGCCGGCTATGACCCCGGCGCGCGCGGCGTCTATTTGCGCCATCTCAGTGTGCTTTTTCGTAGAAGGAAGAAGCTTTCCTCCAAGTTCTCTGCGTCTTTCTATAGCTCTATATCTTTATATCTCTATATCATTCCCTATTTTGTGCTGTAACCGCGCAAGTGGTGTTTTATACCGCACGCTTCCGTGCATCATTTTGTCGTGGCCCGTTCGGTGACAGCTTTTTTTTTTTTTCGCTCACAGTTATATACCAAACTCCCGCATTTGCTTCTGCTGACCTCGTATGCACTCCGGCCGTAGACCGCGGGTCCCTGTAGTGTCGCATTTTTAGTTATGTCCGTTTATTATGTATCGGCCGGTGGCCCTTCTGGAAGTACCGGCAGTGAATATTTGAGAACTATAGCCGTCGCGAGTTCGCAAGGCGTTATCACCTTGCTGCCTTCGTTTTCCTTGTCTGTTTCTGAATAACGCTGAAGTGAGAGGGATCCGAAGCTTTTGGGGGTCTCGATAAAAGAAAAAAAAATGTTGGTTCCGAACAAACCTTGCCCGTCGCAAAGGGATCACGCATGTTCGTTGCTGGCATCTGGTTTGATCGCACTTTTCCTGATTCGACGGCATTCTTGCCTTAAGTTGCTATGTGAGAAATCGCGCTCTATGTGAAATAATACGAGTACGTCATGTTTGATGTTGGGGTAGATTGAAGATTGTAACTAGGCAGCCGCGAATTTTAGTTTCTCGTTCGTTCGTATTACCATAACTTTCACTCATTACCATTGGCGCTTGTCCGCGGTGCTTAGTTACTGACAATCCGCAGAGTGGGCCACCAGACCATTGTATCTGGCAGCAGTAAAGCAGAAAAACATCATTAGGCAATGACTTCACCGTATGGCGTTGTCATGAAGTCATATATCGTCAATATTTGTGGTGTATTCATGACATCGCGCAACGTGACGTTACATGATGCCTCCATTGCATGACATCGTCGCTTCGTCACAAGGGTAACCATACCGAATGCAGCGCAAGGCCAGTTGAGAGGCGAATGCTTTTGGGGGAGGTTGGGGGGGGGGGGTCAGTTCAATCGACTGAAAAGAGAAAGATGACTGCTTCCAATTCACTGCTTCATTGCTTGCATCCCATTGCATTATATTATTCGATTAATAAATTTTTGCGGTTTTTTTCTTTTAAATAGACCACTTTTATCCTTTCGTTAAAGAATTCTATTACAAAAACTATCTGGTTTTTGGCCAATGCCTCAGCGTGAGCGTGTGCCACATACTCAAGTGTCTACTCTACTTATGTGATTACATAAGAAGCATTTTGTTTATCCTGTTTTAGAGACAGCGTTCGTTTCTTTTGTGTTGTTTGCATCGCGCCTATTGCGCTGATAAGTAGGCGCAGGCAACTGAAACATCCACAGTTTTCTGCGTGATCCCGATGAATCTGGCACAGCGCCGAACGCCGACAAAGTGCACGTCACGAAGAGTCGCGCTTGTTGGAAAGGAAGTCGAGAGGCGAAGGTAACTTTTCGCAAGCGTAAACTCACTTCCGGCGTCGCAGCAGGGATTGGAAGTCACGCCCAACTCCGAAATGGCCTCGAAGTAGATACTTCCCTCCTTGTCAAGCCCAACTTCAGCGTGGGTGTAAGTCGTCTGAGGCTTCGGAGTCGAAGATCAATACACATTACGTGGGGCTTTCTCGCCTTTCACGCTTAGCCTTTTCTTCCCGGTAAATCACATCTATCTATCTATCTATCTATCTATCTATCTATCTATCTATCTATCTATCTATCTATCTATCTATCTATCTATCTCTCTCTCTCTCTCTCTGTCTATCTATCTATCTATCTCTCTCTGTCTGTCTATCTATCTATCTATCTATCTATCTATCTATCTATCTATCTATCTATCTATCTATCTATCTATCTATCTATCTATCTATCTATCTATCTGTCTGTCTGTCTGTCTGTCTGTCTGTCTGTCTGTCTGTCTGTCTGTCTGTCTATCTATCTATCTATCTATCTATCTATCTATCTATCTATCTATCTGTCTGTCTGTCTGTCTGTCTGTCTGTCTGTCTGTCTGTCTGTCTGTCTGTCTGTCTGTCTGTCTGTCTGTCTGTCTGTCTGTCTGTCTGTCTATCTATCTATCTATCTATCTATCTATCTATCTATCTATCTATCTATCTATCTATCTATCTATCTATCTATCTATCTGTCTGTCTGTCTGTCTGTCTGTCTGTCTGTCTATCTATCTATCTATCTATCTATCTATCTATCTATCTATCTATCTATCTATCTATCTATCTATCTATCTATCTATCTATCTATCTAATTGTCAGGGGACTCATCATGAAGACGCAATCGCGCTCTAGGTCGACTGTCGCTCGGCACCGGTGCAGTCCAAACTCTGCAACTGTCTCGTTCTCTCGAACCTGTGCCCACGTTTGTGTCATCCATTTCATGTTTGCCTCCGAACGGGACGGTTTTAGCGTCGATCGAGCCCCGGCGGTCTGTTTACCCGTCTCAGTCGTACCTCCCCTCCCCCTTCCTCCCTCTTGTCGATCTTATCACATATCTGCGCAAAAGAAAAGCATCGATTACTTCTTTTCGGCGGCAAAGCCGTGGATTCGAGCAAGCAGCATGAGCATATACTGGGTGCCCCTCGCGAAAGCTGCTCGTATTGTGGATCTGGGCTCGATTGTACCGATAGCTATATAGCCGAGCTTGTCTTTGTTTCCCCAGTCGTTTGCGCAGCACAAACACGCGACAACAGAAACCCCCGCATGCACCCGCGACTCCCACTGCGGCAACCATTCCGGCGGTGCTCACAGTTGCATCTATCTATGCCCGGTTGTTACTTGCCCTCGAGCGACGTATTGTGTATACGCTTGCCTCGATGCGCTTGCGCGAGATCTTGTTGCCGAGCGCACACTCTCAACGGCTCCGAGTCCGTATCGGTGTCCAGTATCGGGGTAATAGAGATGAGCCCGGTTCCTGTAGGGTGCGGTGCGGTGCGCAGCGTATAGGAAGCATCTGGGGAGTGTAGAACCCATACAACTCCGTTGCATGCATGGCGTGCAGCGCTGAGAAGGCTTGCGAGGCTTCTTGCTTGGGGGTGGAGCAAACGCTAACTGCCTTTGCTGTTTTTAATCAACAAATGCGTGCAACATGTTCGCTGGTAAAGAAAAAAAAAAGGCTACTGAAGGAAGGAGGCTAAGAAAACAGGACTAAACGAGTAGTACTTCCAACTGACTTGTTCGGTGCGTAAAAGCGAGAATAAATACATCCGATAACGCATGCTCAGAATCATAGAGGTATAGGCGACCAGTTTTCACAGGATTCTCGGGTCTTTTTTGCGGCAGGTGTGTCATCCTGCGTGAACCGAGTAGGCCCAAGAGCAGCCTATTAAAAAATACGCGCGAAGTTGTTATTTCTGCCACCTTTGATAACGATCAGTGACATCATGCAGTTTTGCTGTGCTGAAAAAATAATCCAGTTATGCTAGGATGTTGTTGGTGCGCTGCTGTCTCTACATTTTGTGACGTGTTCATTTTGGTGTTTACCATTCGCGACCCGTCGTGACCAACGACGTGCACCTCCACTCGGGCTCGGCTGGTCAGTGCATCTAGGCCGGACTTCTCGCGGCCGCACTTTTGCGTATAGCTTCCACGGCGTTGCACGCAATAGACTAAACCAGAGTATACATGCAGCTTCTGTTCTTCCCCGTGGACGCAGCGAAGCGTGTCTAAATTCCGTGCATGGAGATGCGGACAACAGGAGGGGTTCGACAAAAGATAAACCGTCGCTGCGGTCTGGCCATTCTTTAGAACCCCTTTCATGGCGGGCACCCGTCTCGATTTGCGACCGATTGTAAGCGGAGTGAGTTATACGGAGGATTCTCTTGGCAAATGGGCGGGTTAGGGTGCGGCGCAGTTGGGGCCCGCTTGGACATGGGAACAATTAATACCGTATACATCTAGCGCTGTTGCCTTTGTACTCGCTGAGAACGGTCAAAGACTGTAGGGCTTGTGTGTCCTTGAGTAGTACTTACCATGGAGTGATTTGTGCTTACTGTTGGTCTTGTCTGCGTATGCAAATGATGCTAAGTTGTGGAAACGCCAGCTCAATGTCTTAGTATATTCTAGGAAGGCTCGTCCAGCAATAATTACGAGCTGCGCTTCTACCGTCTCGGAGTATTGTGGGAAACGTTGTGCGCTGTTCTCTTGCTAATCGTGGATTACGTTCGCAATCGAATCAGCCAGCACAGCCATCTCATTAGGTCGTTGTCGATGTTCGCCTTTCTTGCGTGATTGTCAATTCGGGTGATCATTCATGAGTGACTGACACTCGATCGCGTTGTTATGCAATAAGGCTTCGCGTACAGTCAAGGCTACTATTAAAGGCAGCACAAAGACATTAATACCAGCGGTATAAACAACTTTTGAACGTGTGTCGGTGAAAAACTCTGATACAGTCATATTCAATTAGACACGTACCTCTACAAAAACAACAAAAAAAGAAAGAATGGTTTTTTTGGTCTCTCGCACCCTTTCTCATCGTCAATTGATTAAAAATGTCAAGCGGTGCTCCGTACTGTGCGTCGCTTCCTTTTCCAGGCGCTGTTTTTTGTCCAGTTCCGATCCACAGACATGATAAGAGAACGAACATCTGTGAAGCCGTCGTCAGCCTCGGCAGGGGCAGTCTCGCGAGGTCGTAGGACGCATCACTTTAGTGCCCGTAGTATAAAGTTTTATGAGTGACTGACGTCGAAATCGTAAACTTATAGGTCGATCGCGCGTCGCCAGAAGCGTGTGCGGTGGCTCCGAATATCTTGGAACCCTGTCGCTGATTATGTCGCAAAACAATGTTGTCCGACCAGATTGCTTGTGCCTCCTGAATTGCACCGTGAGCCTTTATCAGGTTCGATTGTGTTCCACGAGGACTATGTATTTCGAACATAGCTGACTCTAACTTGATAGACAGAATTCAATGGGGCGCACTGGTTTTGTAGTATGAGTAAGTGAGTGAGTGAAAGAGCTTTGTTCGGTCCTCAATAGGCTTGAGGGAACTCGACGTCACATGACTATAGGCCAGCTCGGGGACGGTTCACTGTAAGCAAAAACTATCCTATAGTTTGGGGTTTTTGCGGCTCATGACCTCTGAAAACTCTCTCGGGTTTAAAATTACTACCTCGTGTAGGAGTAATAGATGGTACATGACATAGTTTTACCACTACCTCTCTGGCAAGTAGTAAAAGGATGTCAAAATCCAGTTTTACCACTTAGGGAGTTTTCTATCACGTGATTTTTAACCTGCGTTTCAGAGTTTATTACCACGTGACTGCAAGGTGCAGCTGCTTCGGCGGCTTTTGCTCCATACCCCCCCTACTGACGCTCTCAGTGAATACTGAAGGTACGCGAGGACCACAGGTCTTTTTTTTTTTTTTGTATCGCCGTGCCTCAGGACTGACCTCGAGTCAACGCACTGTCACAGGAACTGGGGGCAGCATAAGCACAACAAACGAGAACAGCATTCTGTGAGCGAAAAAGAATTAAAAAGACGGGGGGGGGGGGGAATCTCAAAAGAAGGAAAAAAAGAAAGAAAACCTGCTGTGGAAAGTTGTCCTGCATATTTTCGCAAATTGTTGGCTTTTGCTCGGCGGTGGCCTTGGAGACAGACGGTGCAAGAAGCTCGGTATCTGTGTGTCTCGTTGGGCTGATGGATCTCACGTGTTTCCTACATCATCGAGCGATTGTGCGCTTCCGAGCGCTTCCGAACCTGCACGTCGCGGATATCTCGCTTCCGAGCCGAATCGCAAAGATCTGCCAGTGGTAACAAAATCAATCTGGTGTCATCGTCCGTGCTTGCCTACTGGAGAAGCAATAAGCAAAATGCTTCACTCTGTCGTCGGCACCGAGCCGCGGCCGCCAGTGACCAGTGGGAGTGTGTCGCCGGGGCAGGTGAAAGAAGCATCGCATATATCTTGTTCCACAGTAGGCGATGTCTGCATGAGTAAAGTGCTGCCCGAATTGTCCATCTCATGCACCAACTATTCTCAAACATGTAGCGCGAAGCCGATACGAGGCAGACGGAACCAACAAGCGGCTACCGGTGAGCACGAAGAAAACCCGGACGGTGATCTTCGTTGGAAGTATGCATACACCGCCGCGTCCCCGTAAGATAGCGGTCACGTGTTCATTTGTGTCTGAAACGACGACGAAATTCGCACAGGATATGTGTTCTGTGATCGCCAGCTGTGTTTCATCGGATAGCCGTGCTCCTCGAAAAGGCCTAGTACGCCATCGGTAAGAAGCTTGTGTGCAGGCGTGCACCGCTCCTCTACGCCCGTTGTGATGAATACGTGCTGCTACTGCGTTTATGCACCGTCGCTCAATGAAAATCATTGAGCTACCATGGTTTGTGCGTACGTACTTAGGTATATTTTATGGACTTGTGCATCAGCAGTGCAAACACGCGTGGGGCCATGAGCCTGGTGTGCCAAGTAATTATCGGATACTCAAAAAGGTGAGATCGGGTAGATTTACTATAAAAGGTCGGTGTGACATTCAGTGCCCTGCAGACCACTTTAAGTTTACGCTTGCACCTTCAACCGTTGTTGTTAATCAATGCAAAAAAATAGCTCTCCTACCGGTACTACAGGGCTGGTCAAAAAGTCGTGCCTATATATACCGGATTGTCAAAGTGTATAGTTGAGCAACGCGTGCAGTCTGTTCGAGTGGTGTATTATTCTGCATTTATTGTGTGTGTGCGTGTTTGGCTGTATGTGAATCTATGTGTCACCAATTCTGCCGTTTAATAAATTCAATCAATTCTGCTATTTAATAAATTTGTCGACTCTGGGCGAATGCACCCGTCAATTTTTATTTTTTTACCACCGGAAATAACTCCCAGAAATCACCTCAAAAACCTTGTGAAGGCAGTAAAAATTTACTCTCTCTATACTCACTGAAAACCTCACTGGGGTAAATATTTACTACTCTCCCTACGTTCAAAAACTCGGTTAGCACGAGAGTAAATTTTTACCTCGATAGTAGGTGGTAAAAAAAGACAGGAACGGTAGTGCGCTAGAGGACAAATGGGTTACCCAGTTTTTGAGGTTATTTCAGGTCATTTTCGTTTAGTGTGTTGGGTTAGGAACATTTCTGGCCAAAGGTTCGCCCCGTTAGATGAATTCTCTAGCCTTTAGTTTTTTAGCTTTGAAGCGATTCGCCCCTTTAGAAGAGTTCTTCAGCCTTTAGCTATTAATATTGCGTATGCCTTAGATGTCTCATCAAGCGACAAAATTGTCCATTGGCGTCACTATAGCGTAACAAGAATTTTTTTTCTGGTTGCATTAGGGACAGCAAATTTTTTCTATCATTTTCTATCTTCTTTCTATCTATAAATTCCGCGATATTGCCAATTTTTGTAATGGTGATATTTTAATGCGATCACAGGGGCTGTAGTAGCCCTGTGGGTCAACATTATAGTTGACCAATAGCAGAATTTGATAATGTCCAAAACCAGCAGCATCTCGCCTTTACGGGCGGAACGATGACTCGGCAGAAGTCGTCCTTTTTTTCTCTCTTTAATTTTTACAAATAGCATTCGTGCTACATCCTTTTGGTCACCAACGAGCCGGCAGATAGCTATATGTATTCCTAACATTTATTTGATTCCACCGCTTTCTTTCAACTCAAAACACGTTGTCGAAACAGATGGTCGGTGTTCTTCCGTCGCTGAAAGGCTCTTTCACATTCCGGGTGTGGTTCAAAGTGCTTCTGAAAGCTTCCCTTTTTTTAAGAAACTTGGACATCAACACTCGTACGGACATATTCGTGGACATCCCCTAGCTGATTGCGTTCTCACAATGTTTGCTCTCCCGAAACAGTTGTTTATCGCTGAGCATCTATATAGCCTTCCGAGTTTCGCAAACTCTCGACACATAAGCACGCACCGACGACAGCCCGGCCTTACAGATGCGAGTAATCGCGCCCATGGAGCTGTTTGGCGCGCACCCAAGTGCTCGCTTTCTGGAGGCGCCGTATGGCTCTTTAAAAAGCAATGGAGCGTCGCTTCGCCTTTAGAAAATATGTACTATGTTGTATCTTTTCCTGCCTCCTGCAAGGAACTTTCAAAGGAGGTGCGCGAGATCGCTTAATGCGCTCTTGAGCTTCATTAGCCGGGCGTCTCTGCACACTCGAGAAGCTAGCTGTTAGCGCTCATTTAGAGACGATATATTTATTTATTTTATTTATTTACAATACTGCTAGTCTCTTACGGGACCAAAGCAGGAGGGCATGAGTATCAAAATACAATGAATGCTAAGTACTTTCTTACAGGCGGCATACAGAACTGTAGTTATTTTAAAATTGGTAATAGTAATCCTAGTTACATAGAAACATTAGACATAGGTATTTATGCACTCCAAATATTCACACTTCGGAAGCAGCAAACTGAATCTTTGCTGCATAAAAAGAATCAATACAGTTTTATACAGGGAAGGCATTGTGTATACTTATACATCCAAATAAATACTACTGGAAAACAATAATGGAGGTCATGGTTGAAGAAAGCCGTTGTCTCAAAGTATAGTCTCAATTTTTGAAGTGAATTCTGCCAGTGATGTTACGTTAGTAATGGAGGGATCTAACCTATTCCATTCGCTGATTGACAGGGGGAAAAATATATATAGGTCGTCGTTTACGTCTCACTTCCTTTCATGGCACATTATGGTTTGCAAACGCGAAAAGCGAGGCTGCTTTCGCGTCCTGCTTATCGCAGTAAAAGGTATCAGCGTGTTAATGAGAGTTAGTGCTCCATCTCGCGCTCTATTGTAGCGCCGAACAAAGACTCGAATAATGATGGTGAAGACGTTGGAAGGCTTCAGTTGTTTATCGTAGTGGTCTGTTTATCGTGGTAATCTAGTGCCTGCACGCCCCGCCGTGTGTGTGTGTGTGTGTGTGTGTGTGTGTGTGTGTGTGTGTGTGTGTGTGTGTGTGTGTGTGTGTGTGTGTGTGGGTGTGTGTGTGTGTTGCAATCATAGAGTTTCCTAAAATATTTGCCAGAGGGAGCTGTGGCACTGCCACCTTTCAGCCGTCATAAGAATGATGGGTAGTACTCGCACCTTTGCCTATTTTTTGTTATAGGGACGCGACGTACAAGGTGGGTTCAAAAGCTCCCTGGCCACTATGCCATGCATTTCTATGTGAGCGTGGCCTTTCAACTATTGACCAGGACTGTACGTTGCCTATAGACAGATGCACCTTCGAGGACAGTATAATGTACGTCAGCACACGATGAACGCAAGAGAGAACATGGTATTTGTTGCGCGCAGATTGCGCCACGTGGTGCGGGCACTGTAAGTGGTAGTGCACCGGGCGCACTGCTCGGGATTCGTGGCGCTGTTAGCAAAAGGAGGGTCTAGTAACTTTATAGTGGGGGCGTGCCACTACACTCGTGTCTGAAGCTGCGCAAGCCCCTGTGGCTTGGTCTATTGTGGTGTTGTGTTTCCGATAAACGAGTGGCTTGCTGTGAACCACATGAACTGACTTGGATTTGTCACCCATAATGGGTCAAGGTGGGGAAGTGGGTGCTGCTGAACATTTGCTGAATTGTTTGTTACGATCTGTCTGTTAGCTACACGGAACCGAAAGCACGACGTCTCTGCAACTCCACGTACTAACCATCGTCCGCATGATGACTGAAAAGGTCATGCATGACAGCTTCTAATATTATAGGCTCTAGCCCCAGATTTCCCTGTATAGTGTACTAATGTCACATTTTCTTCGATTCCACAGCGGCGCAGACACCTATATGACATTATTGCCACATGTTCGTTTGTGTTACTGTGGACTAGAGGACGCTAGTTGAACAGCCTCGGGTATAAACCGATTCTTTTATTATCAATATTTAATGCTGTAAATGTCTAAATAATTCCTGGAATCACTTCTCGGCCAATGTATCTGGGTGGTATGAGCCATGCTAGGGACATCGTCACTGTAAACCGATTGTGTCGCTCTTGCCATAGTGCGTCAGCCCCACAGCTCTTGCAACATGCTGTGAATAATGCAACTCCACGGGTAACAATGTGAAACGATATGGTCACGGTACAGAACGAGCTCGCCTCTGCATACACACGCAAAGCCGGCGTACGTCTCTGCGTATGTACCGCTATATTATCGAGAGTGACTGACAAGCGGGCTGGACGGCTCGCACACGCGTCATACAGATGGAGCAAAAGCGAGAAAGAAGAGCGATGCCTCGCCCGCCGCTGGGATGCGGAATCGTTTAGTCGTAATTGGAGCGCGCGTGCCACGCTTGGCGCGTCGGCAACGCTCAACTATTCATGGCCTGCCGGTCGGACGAACGGGCCAGCTGGCTTGGCTTGGCCGGTCGATCGGCTCTTTTTTTCGGGCATTGCCTCTTTGTGCGTCCAGCCGATAGCTGCGGGGCCGGCCACCGTTATAAACGCGAGCCTGTGTGTGTTTGTCTATGTGTTTACAGCGTGTGTGTGTTGGGTGGATGGCCGCCACCCCTTTTTAGCAGCCCGTATGGCGTGTGCTCTTCTCGGTGCCGCGCTGGGAGATGATGCTCGCGTTACAGGGCCCGTTGCGTTGGCTCCGATGTACCGGACGTTTGCGCCTGATCATCGGCCCGTGCGCTCCCCCGAAGAGACGGCCTCCCTCTCTCTTACATTTTTCATGACTTAATATCGAGAAACGATGCGCGCATTTGCTGTAGCTTATATTGCATCGCTCGCGTGGTACGCGATGCTGCTCCGTGTCCTGTCAAGCGCAGCTGCGGTAGCCGATGGTTCGGAGAGTGTTGCCGTATTTAGGTCACGACCGTTAAGGACCAAGTTGAGTTGAGTGCGCTTGTATAGTGTGTGTGTGTGTGTGTGTGTGTGTGTGTGTGTGTGTGTGTGTGTGTGTGTGTGTGTGTGTGTGTGTTAGAAAGCGTCATCCCAGCATGTTATCTTTCTTGTGATCTAACTATAATACTCAGAGGATCTCTTGCGCAATATGTTTGAAGGCCGAATCCATCTTCTTTCTCACCTCAGTCATTGTATCGATTCATCCCCTATGTCTTACGAAACCTTTCTGCACCTAACGTAGCTTTACATGGTCTCCGTGATCTGAGGCATTAAAACTTTCTGCACCACGATCGGTTTTGCACTTCCTTCGTGATCGGCACAGCTTTGACCAAGCGACGGTATCACTCATAACGTCATCTTGTTAAGTCACGTTGTGACGTCATAAGACGCGTGAGGACGTCACATATTTGTCTGGTTGTCGACGTCGTCGCATAACGATGATTTTTCGCAGCACTTGTGTTGACCCGATGGTAGATTTTAGTGTTTTGTGAGACACCTAAGGTATTTAATATACTGCTTGCTTTCGTATCTGCTCGTGAGTGAATGAATCGAGTGCGAAAGCTTATTTTGTACAAAAAAAAAACGTATGCCGCGTGTTACACTCGTTGTCGCTCTCTCAACATATTCCACAAAGCTTCATAGGGATCTTTTTAAAGGGGGCTTGTAAGCAACGCCCTCCTGCGTTTCCGTTGACCTCGTTCATCAGACGATGCCGTGTGCACGTTTTCGTCAACTATCTCGAGACAGTGAACTGCCGTCAACGTGCACAGTTTTTTATCTTTCCTGTTTTTTCGGTCGTTACGGCATCCACAGAACGACAGCGCAAAGGAGTCAGGAATACTGTGGCGCATAGATCCGATGCTAGACGGGAAAACATAAGCACAGCTAGCTTCACATGATTTTCCACTTCTATGGTTATATATCCAGCGCATATACTCCCACCCTTGTTTTACGGCCATCGACATCGTCAACACGCCTGGGAAAGCTCGCGCGTCGAACGCAAACCAGAACACTTGACGGCCACCGCGAACAGCCGTTCCGCGTTGCCCGAGCTGTTCGATATGAGGCGTTGGGAGGGGCGGGAGGATCTGAACGCCTCCAAACAGTGCCGAGCGTTCATAGGTTTGTAACCCCAGCCGCGCTTCACCAGGCGAGTCCAGCGGGTGTAACGAGACAGGCGTGAAAACGAAGGCAGGATGAAAAACAAGGCGCGCGCGAGAGCTCGTCAGCGCCGTCAACGCGGTGTCGCCGAGGCCGCGCCGTTCAAAGGGCATTCATTCTTCGCGCCAACGGCGACGTGCTTGACTGAGATCGGCCAGATGCTCCATCATGCGCGCTTTGCTCGGCCTTGCAGTACTTTCGAGACTTGGCTATCTTCTCGTTTTCCCTGCATGTCTGAGAGTCTTTCAGTTAGGACATGATGTAGGAAGGGGCCTCACAAAGGATAGGGTTTCCGCCTTTGGCATAGGCGAGCGAAATTGCTGCGGTGTGCCCCGAAGCACGCGGCTAACTTACTATACATGCGAAAAGTGATAGAAATTGCTCGCTTGGTTCAGTACAATCTGTACCAGGGGCGTAGACAGCATTTTTTTTTTAGGGGCGAAGCTCCTTATTGCGTGGCTTGTGCGTCCCCGCTTGTCGTAACATGGCAGTGCGTAACATACCCGCGTACCAGTGGCACATACCCGCCGTCGGGCACATATCCGCATGTGCACATGATATGAAAAATGTAGCACGGCGTCGCTATCACGCTCTTGGTGTTAACAAAGCGCTGACAGCAGAAATGTGGTACATACTCTTGTTTAGTCCTTGGATTGTCCGTTGGATGACGGTACTTGCATACGATAAATATATGATAAAAAGAAGCGAGATGGCGGTACTCGAAGTACCGTGATCTCGCTTCTTTTACTCGAAGTACTGCATGGACGGACGAAGTACTCCAAGTACCGCATTGACGGACGCATGGACGGACAGACGAACAAGCAAACGGATGCACGGACGGACGCACAAACGGGCGCACGTGCGGACAGATGGACGCATGGACGGAAGCACGGGCGGATCGACAGATGCTTCAACCCGTGCACTCATCGTCATTCATTCCGTGTGCATTGTTGTTGTTTTTTGTTGAAGGAGGGGGGGGGGGGGGCTTTTTGATCTGAAGGGTGTACATTTTGTCGACTGTAACTTTGTTCACTGTATGCCCCGGTTGGAAAATTCAGGGATGGGAGGGCCGTGCCACCCCCTGGTAACGCCACAACTCTGCACGTATGAGAACATCGAAAAAAAAAATGGCAGCATATCCACGGAGTGAATGATGGAGAGTGGGGCGAAGAATTCATCCGTCCATTCGTTCTTGCTTCTGTCCGTCCATGCGTCCGTCCGTGTGACCGTCCATGCGTCCATCAGCCCGTCCGTCCGTGCGTCTGTTCGTTCGTCCGTCCCTGCGTTCGTCCATGCAGCCGCCCCTGCGTCCGTTCAGGCGTCCATCCATGCATCTGTCTATGTGTCCGTTCGTCCATCTATTCAACACTCCAAGTACCACCATCTCGCATCTTTTCATCATATATTCCCCATATAGAAGCACTGCCATCCAGCGGACATTCCAAGGACTAAACGAGAGGTGGCACGCGCACACTTTCTTACGGCTTGCGCTTCGGGTCCACTTCCCACCTTTAACCACCTCGAGTTCATGGTATATACTAGTTCACTGTATTCATGGCATTGCGGCCGAACGCTCGCTAAACCTTTCGAAAACCAAGAAGGTTACGCCCAGCGAGTATGACGTAGCAAACTTTTTCAGTCAGATAGTGCTCAATGTACATGCCAATGGCTGCTAATGGGAAATGAGAGGCGGAGAATTCGGCTTTTACTTTCTTACGGCTTGCTCTTCGTATCTACTTCCCATTTTCAACCACTTCGAGTTCATTCATGGTATATACAAGTTCATTGTATCCATAGCACTGCGGCTCAACGCTCGCTAAACCTTTCTAAAGCTAAGGAGGTTACACCCAGCGAGTATAACGTAGCAATCATTTCTTGTCAGATAGTGCTCAATGTACATGCCAATGGCTGCTAATAGTGATTGCAGCCTGCGCGTTGACTATAAGCCGAATGCTCCTGTCTCTCATTCCCCATTACCAGCCATTGACATGTACATTGAGCACTATTTTTTATTGTGCAACAACGCACAGAAGAAGTCTCTCACCGGCACCACCTTGGAGGTCAAAATGTTATACTTGTTACATACTACGGGGGACGAACGGGTGCCGCTATAAGGAGCTTCGCCCCTAAAAATTCCGGACATACTTCGGCGACCCGTACAACTAACTTTGACGTAAATCGAGTTACACTCAGGTCTGCAGCCTTGTGTCCAAGGAACTAGCATTGAATGGTTCCGAAGACTAATATGGTACGCGGCTGGGTTATTCCTAGCCGTTAGGTGATCCAGGTTGAGTCTTGTTTGCAGATGTGATGCTAGGTTATTTCCACGTTGATTTTCAACGCATATAGGTAAGGGTTTCACTACAGACACGACACGGCCGTGTTGGCGTACGCCTCTCATCGCTTGGTGGACCTCCCGCAGCCTCTCTTGCTTGTCCCGTTCTCTTGTACTTTCCCGCCGGACGTCCTCGAGGTCTTTGGCTCGCCGCCGTCTCTTCACGGGCATTTGTTGGGCTAGCACTATAGCCTTCCCCATTTTTTAGTGGAAGATGAGTGTTGTGGGATTTACACATTAATGTGGTCCATACCCGTTTTTTCCTCTCCTCTCTATTTCTTTATTAGTTTGATCGGAAGAACACTGAGATCCTACGGCTAAAGACAAACATTGCCTGACTGGGCCGTGCCAGCCATATATACAGCAGCAGCAGAAGAAGAAATATGTCATTTACAAAACAGCAGAAAGACAATATTTGTGGCCACGACAGTTTTCTGATAGACCTCACTGTTGCTTTCAATTTTAGCGAACCACTAACGAGTGGTAGGATTTATCCACTTTGCGTGGTGCATGCCCGTTTATATATATATATATATATATATATATATATATATATATATATATATATATATATATATATATATATATATATATATATATATATATATATATATATATATATATATATATACACCGGGTTAACAAGGAACGATTGCTAAACAATTTCGCCGTTAGAAAGGTTGGTGTTGGATGGCGGTGTCGACCGAGTTTGAGTCTCGGCGTTGCTTTGGCTCCGTCCGCGAGAACTTCCTTTCTGCGCGAGTACGCGGCGATACGGGTGCACGCTCGTATATACCGAGATAGCGTGAGCTCGGGACGCAGCCGACCGCATCACCCCGCGGCGGACTCTATCGACCCCTGCAGCCGCCCATCGACCGCCGGCACAGGGCCGAGAATTTAATTTTAGCCACCTCCCGGGCCAAGTAATGGCGTGGCCGCCAATAACAGTTAGGCTATCGAGCGATGTCCGAGTCGTGAACCGGGCTGCTGCTTCGTTCCCGCCTTGTGTAACAGCCGCACTTCCATTTCTCGACCAGCACCGAAAAATGTCAGCACTTATAGTGACAATAGTGGTAATGTGGCCTTATTCGCGCGACATGCTGCCAGTAAAGTGCGAGCAAACGTGGAGGCATGGATGTAGAGTTTATAGGCGGGCCAGTTGGTGTGTATTCATTGTGGCAAGTTGGCAGTGCAAACAGGACGAAGTAATAAGGTACACAAACAAGCCCATGTTAGTGTGCAGCTGTTCCGTTTGTTTGCGCCGCCAAGTTGTCGTAAGGAAAAGATGCATTTTCGTTTATGGAACACTAACTTAACGAAAACAAACTGGCGGTGAAGCCATAGAAGGCATAAAAGACGTTATTGGTAGTCTTTACATGCAGTGCGACAATTGTGAATATATTCTTTGAAAAACAAAAAAATGTGGCGGACCAAGAGACAGCTTGCTGCTGGTATAGGCACCGAACCTACAACGTTCGGCTGTCGCGTCGGAAGCTGTCGAGCTACAGCGACGGTCATCCTCTCGTCCACCTCAACGAGTAGGCTTGCGCGTTTGAACCACGATATACTATTAGCCAGCTGCACTCGTAGCCATGGCTGGCGTCAAAAGATAATGTGTGTGACGTATTATCTTTCGTCATTGCCCTATGCTTGTGAGATGTCAATGAAAACATTTCCAGTTTATTCCAAAAAAAAAAGAGATTGTTGATTACGAGCCAATAAAGGAAATTAAGGAATGCCGGATAGAAAAAAAAATGTCATAACGCCTTGCTACGCCACGCTGCCCGAAAAAAAAATTAAAAATAGAGTAATTGCCCTACGCTTGGCAACCCTGGCGTGCGCTATAGTTTATGCAACCTCCGCTGGTTAAAACTTTTTCGTGGGTGTGTGTGTGTGTGTTCATTGATGAAGATCGTGATGATGACCTAAAAGCATGGATAAACTTACTTATCTCCATTTCGTTCTTTTCTAATTGAAGCGCATGCCTTTGACGTAATCTCAGAATCGTGAGATCATGCACGCTATTGGCGATTGTTCATCACAGTTTATCTCTTTTCCGAGGCCACCTTCGTGTCTTCCGATTTGTCTTTGTTTTCCTTTCTTATTCATTACTTTTTCGAGCACGCACACTCGCACACGGATGGCGGCTTTTATTTATATTTTTTTTTTTCGGGACACCCACCACCGGCCCGCGTCTTGATAGTCTTCTTCCCTTTCGATCTTATTATGGGAGCAATTTTCATTGTCTTTTCGGCTTCGACAGTGGATCGAAATTGGACGTCCGGCTTCGGGCTCAGGAATCGGCTCTGCAATGATATTACCGCACAGAGAGAGAGAGAGGAGGGGTAAGAGACAGGCACGACGTGGAAAGGAGGGAAGGCTGTGACGGTCGACTGCTGAGACGACTGCGGGTCCGAGTCCCATCTGCACGCCAACAGCTCGCGATCAGTTTTCCTGATCCTTCGATCATAGGCTTCGGCCACACCGAGAGGAAAAGCTGTTTTCGGCTTACCTCTCCTCCTTCTTAAAGGATAAGCCTTTCTTCTTACGCCCCCCTCTTCTCGATCGCAACCTCCTCTCTTGAGGACGTTCTTTCGTGTGTGCTACTAATGCCGCTCTATGTCGCCGCTTCTTACGGGCTCCCTTGTGTGGTCACGGAAGGCGCTCATCGCGAGGCTTCTGGGCCGTCGTTCCCTCAACTGCGGCTGCGTGACCTCTCGCTTAACGTTCTTTTTTTCATTTTTAAACTAAGATAGAATGAAAAGTTATGAAGGAGCAGTCACCATTTCATGGTGACTGCTTGCAACTACAACCGCGGGCCCCTAAAGGACCTTTGCAGTGACATATGCGACTATAGTAGGGGACTGGGTGACCTCCACTCATTTGGCGTCTTAATATACTGAAGATGCCACGCGCATAGATTGCGAAACATCTATTTAAGTTTGTTATACGTTTGTAGAATGAAGTTGCAGCAAATCTTTTAAAAATAAAGCTTCTTTAGGACATATATCTTCTATGAAAACGCCTTGGATTAATACACAGTAACGAGAAAACGGCCTCCACCGACAGCCTCCGCGCGCGCTGACGGGCTGCGCTGCTCAGTTCAGTTCTGGACGATCAGCTCTGGGCAATCCAGTTGGCCGATGAAGCCGCTAGGAAGCAAGACTTTCTAGCAGACCACTAGGTGGGAGCCCAGTCCACTACAACACGCTGGATAGGAAATCGCCGCGCTCCACGGGTTCCGCAAAATGCGTCGCACTTGGTTCCAGTGCGGCGTATCTATAGCAGGCATGCGCACAAAAGCGGAAACAAGCTTCGCCAAAGCAGGCTACCACAGACTGGCTCGTCCGCTGGAAACCCAGCTGACAATTACCGAAACCGGAAGAAGGAGCAAAAATACAGCGAGCCGTCTGGAACGTCGTTATGACTGCGCGAACAATATCAAAACTGAAGGTCATTTTGCCGGTGTCGGCGAATGCGACAGCGTAAGCAACGCATGTTACCCCCAAGAATTAAAACAAATGTGACAATTGCAAAGACGTGCTAATCGAGAATAGGGCAATAAATGTTTCACTGGCGCTCCCGCTGTACAGCCTCGTAATGAAAATAGAGAGAGGAGGTTATGTTTACATTGCAATGACAGCTGTGAGTGCACTTGCGCACATTTTTTTTTCTTTGTTGTAGAACAACTTGCAACAAAGCCACAGTTTTTAGAGACCAATGGCCAGCGCCAGATAGTCGTGGAATGATCGCTGGACTTGTTGGCAGATGAAGACTTCACAGAGTTTGATTTGCTGCGGCTGTGAACATGATCGCGCACTAGTGATCAAACATTCACTCTGTGGCAGCTAGATTGCGTGCTAAATAATTCGTATCGGCTCCTAAATGACAAGGAACAAGAGAGAGAAGACAAGTCCTGAAAAAAGCAAACGCGACACTCTTGCCAATAAATTAGTGCATGGGTGCTTGGAAAAAAAAAGAAAGTACAAAAGCAGAACGAAGTGCGCACTCTCATTTATGTATTGAAGCATCTGCAATTTTTTCCCGAAGCATGTGAACATTTATTACTGATATAACAATAATTGTAATCGACAAAAGGTAATTCACTATCGAGCCACGCACGAGTCAAGCTTCGGTCCACTGGTGACACGTCACGCGCGGATGGCCTTGACGAAGTTTCTTAAGGTGGCGTTGTTTGAAGTCGTTAGTACATGTACTGAAGTGTTACATGGCATTTGTACACAGTCATATATGTATTCTCAACGTAGCAAACAATTGATGGTACTAAGGTCCCTGCTAAGGAGGGGGGGAAAGCAGCTCCGTACATGTGCCCAGATGGGAAGTGTGTTTAGAAAAAAAATGATTTAGAGTAAGTATACGTATAGACTCTACAGTGTAGAGCGCTGGGCTCTCCCTGGCACTATTCTCAAAAGAAGTTTGTTTAGAACAAGTGGTTAATGACTTAGAGTACGTAGTAGTCTACCATGAGATAGCATAAAGTCGTCGCGTGGGCTTCACACTAAACGAGACATTTTGCTGGTCAAAAGAAGTACCAGAAACTGTGCCAGCTACGTTTAGAACAAATGTTCGACGATTTAGAGTATTATGTACTCTACCACGAGAGACCAGTGAGCTGTCCCAGTTTCAAGAATGAGGTGCGTTTAGAAGTAATGTTGGACGATTTAGAGTTTGCAAAACTCAATTATGGGACGGCATAATTGTCCCGATACCTGGACGAGGTTGGCAGGAGAAAACACAGCCGCTGCACACCAACGCTAATGTGCTTAGAAAAAAAAATCGCAGCATATCCATGGAGCGAATGATGATGAGTGGGGTGAAGCGGCCTTCAGCCTGTCCGTCCGTTTGTACGTACTTACATCCATCCGTGTGTCCGCCCGTTCGTGTGTCCATCCGACCGTCCGTCCGTGGGTCCGTCTGTACGTCCATCTAGTGAAAACTCCGAGTACCGCCATCTCGCATCCCCTGTGGCACATACCCACTCTTGAGCGAGTATGTGCCAAGCGTGTCACGCCGACGGACAGGAGACCTTAAGGAGCTTCGCCCCTAAAAATGGTAATGATTTCCAGTACTTGGTACTGCACTATGGGAGATCAAAACGCCGTCCCGTGTTTAGAAAAAGTTAGTAACAATTTAGCGGTACTCTACTATGGGAGAGCACAAAGTCGTCCCGTGGGCATCACACTTGATGAGACCATATCACCTTATATATCTGTGAACGCAACACTAAACCTGATAAGTTTAATCAACGAGTACAGTAAACGCGCAGCCAAGCTATCTCACCCTGAAAAATCTCCATGTCTCTTCCGGTTACAACGCTGCCTTTTCGAGCAATTCTAGTTTGCCATCCGTGGAGAACTTGAGGTTAATATCTAAACCGAGAACTCAGTAGAATTGCTTCACACCCTTTAGACAAACGTCTCTCATCATCTCAAAAAAGGAAAGCGTAGCGGATGTTAGCGTGTGGGGGCCGCCAAAAATTTCATGCCATGGATCACTAAAAGTAAACATTTCGGATTCCTTTTCCGGTAGGATGATCTCTAACATGCAGGAAAAAAAATCCACGCAGACATTTTATTGGAAGTTCGCTAAGTGCTGCTTAAGCGTAGAGTTTTATTAAAGTGAGAGCCTTAGATGCTTCATAAACGCGAAAACTGACCACCGATGTCGGCATCAACACATTAGTTATGAATAAATTTATCTTTCTGCGATGGCGTCACCATGCCGTCACACGTAACCGTAACTTACACCGTCATCACGACGTCATTATAACGTCACCTGAAAACGTCATCGCATTACATCGTCGGTTCATCAAAGATGGGCCCATCAGCATATGCGTGCACTGGGTTGAAGTGGGGGAGGGGAATGAAGGTTCGTCGCAGCGATTCCCCCCTCCTCATATTATGTTAGTTTATGGAACTGATAATGACCTGCCTTCCACGAGTCATAGTGCCCCCCCATCTGTGTTATGTCAATGTATGGGACCCCACTTCGCGCCCCTCGCTTTAAAGATAGGAAGAGCGGGCGCAGCGTTTGCGTTCGTCACTCTACCGGATCCCGCAAGAGGTGCGCGTACGACGCATGCGCAATGCACACGCGACGCAAACGCAAATCTTTGCGTACGCCATTCGAAAACTTTCTAATATCTGGTGTTTTATTACTTAAAAGCACGATAACTCAATGAGAGACGCCGTAGTAGAGGGCTCTGGAAAATTTCGACCATCTGATGTTCTTTAGCGCGTATACGGACATCCCACAGAACACGTGCCTCCGCCACTTCGGCACCGTCGAAGTGCGATCTTCGCAACCGAGATCGAACCCGCTACCTTGGGGTCAGTAGCAGAGTGCCATAACCATTGTTCCACCCTGTTTCACTCCACCATTTATCATGTAGGCCCAGCGACGACTTCGAAATATCAAATGTCTGCATTGTAGGTTTGCTTGTTTTTTTTTTTGCCAGCTGTCTAGTATGGTGCGTGAAAGTTTACGCCAAAAAAAAAAAAACATTTATTCTTGGTGTGAACAATTTTTTTTTTTCTTGTTCTGTCTCTGCAGGGTTCTTTGTGAATGAACGGCGACCGAAACCTTTACCGCGTTCGGGTGATGCACACCCTGCTGTGAAAGGTCAGTGTCTTGCTTGAGTTATAACGTGTGCTGTGTCATGACTCTATACTCCAACTGCATTCTTCTGACACGCAAAGTCAGGTCAGAACAGATACAAAAAAGTTGCTCGAAGTCACAAAGCGTGCGTGACGTGCCTTCTTTGTCCCGTGCCATCATTTTGTGCATATATGCCAGTGCGTTCGTCGTAACCAGATAAGAGAAAAAACAATTAGAGCGTAAACTCTGCTCGTAAGTGACGGTTTCCAGACATTTTTGCAGCAGTTCATTCGTGAGTCAATAGACTTCCTTCGGAATAGACTCCTTTCGTAAGCGAAATCACCGTGCTTTTTCTTGATGGACATTAGTAGGTATAACTGGCGATAATTAACCGCAGGCCCCAACGTAGATGCCACGCCTGAAGTCTGTACCTTTAGAAGAGAGAGACGGGAATATAATACGTCCGTGTAGGGTTTGCTATCGTACACGTGGAGAGAGGAGAATAAGTAAGCAAAAGAGAGACAGGAAGATAAGGGTGAGAGAGAAGCTGAAATGCGCATTTCACACCACATGATCAGTGCAGGGTTTCAGAGGGAGTCGCTCAGTGATGTTGCCTTGAAGAAGTGTAGAAGGGCTCGTGTGGCTTTCTGGGCTGATTAACTGTGAGGCCAAACACCCAAGATCTTTTCTAGAGATAAAAGATGACCGTCCAGTCTCCTCAAAGCACATTGGAGAGGAGAGACCGGCGATGTTGTTCGAAGATGGGACAAGGACACAGGGCGCGGTCAAGTGTTTCTTCGCAGTCACGGTTATCGCAGTTGGCTGAGTCAGCCATACCGATGCGATAGCTGAACGACCTGGGCCTGCAGAAATTACAAAACTAGACAATGTGGTGTTTTGCCCTTCTCTGTGTCCTTTGCAGAAGATGTAAGGGAGGAGTAAATTTTGAAATCGTGCCACTCTTGCTATTTCGTCTTAAAAAAGAAAAAAAAGACGGAACTTGTTCTTTTGTTGTAAGAAGGAGGAGAAGGAATAAACTTTATTATAAGAAACCAGCAGGTTTAGGTGGCCGGGCCTAAGGCTCCCATGAGGGGACGTCAAGGGCTTGCCTCGACGCTGCCTCACGGGCGTGCTGGCGTGCGACCCAACAGGCCTCACGTGAGGCGTGATTTCTTTGTTGTAAGAGACACTACACAAAATGGCTGCACAAAACGGGGGAGGGTTGGGATGGTGAGATGCGAAACTCCATGTCGCGAATGATAAACCCAACCAAGCAGACTACGAAACCAGCAAAAGAAATTACCACTACTTTGTCTTAAATTACAGTATGACACCACTATATGACAGCCTGCTACCCAGGAATTACTATATTATTGCCGCAGTGGGTACCCAGCAAATGTGCTTGCAGCAGTTACCCAATGAGTATTTAGAAAAGGCTCTGAAAGGCGGCTGTTCTTGCTTTCGCTGTGACTGTACTGCGCCTCCTGCGCAGGCCTGCTGTTTTTCTCTCGCTCCTTGTTATATTTCCTTTGTACATTTTTTTTCATTTGCCATTAAAAGGTTAAGGCTTACAGCCTTGCCTTTAGAGCGTTAACGCTTACTTCACCATGCGTTTGCACTTTTGTAAAAAAGCATGAAAAAAAAAGGAGACCGGTGTATAACTTGCGTTGTCTCTGTAGCAAGGCACGCCCTGACGAGCAATGACCAAACAGCGAGATCGAGTCAGAACTGAAAGCAACGACAACGAAAGAGCGAAAACAGCTTTTAGATCGTCGTGTCTTTTTTTTTTTTAGCCATAAAAGAACTCTCATTTTCCCATTTCCTTACACCTTTCTCTTCTCTGGCCCGCTGCAACAGCATCGCATTTCTCCTTTATATTTTTAGGGAATCGGGCGTCTTTGCCTTATTTTTTCATGTTGTTCTTATTGAGACGCTCGAGGATTTTCATCCGACGTCGTTCCCCGGCGCTCGTTTTGTGAGTGGTTTCTCCCCATCTTTTCGCGCAGCTTTGCTCTCGCATGTTCTCGCTCAGTTCGAGATCGTGTTTCATTTTCTCGTATTACGATATATATGTTACCTTCATATTTCATTTTGCGTGTGTGCGCGTTTCCCAATCGTCGTCTTAGGACTGACTCCTCTGCCTCAAAGCTGAGCCAAATGCCAAGTTGAAAAAAAAGGGATGTTCTACGAAATAAAGAAAAAGAAAAGGGAGATGTCGGGAGCCGGCGAAGCTCTTGTATATATACACATATGGAGTGTTACCGGGAAGAAGGTACTGCTCTTCCTCTTTCCTCATCTCCAGCTCCTCTTCTTTCCTTAAGACCCCCCCCTTGCAACGATTCGCCTTGCACTCTTCATAGTTTTCATCCCTTTTGACAAGCCTAATTTATCACTCAGCTTCCCTCGTCTCCCGTTTAAACGTCTTTCCGTGATGCCTACCTCCCGTTTTCATGTTTTCCCTAAACTGGCTTTTTTTTTCTTTTGTTCATTTTTCTCGAAGAAGCCAGGGTTGCCTTGCGCTCTGGCAGCTACTCGGCATCGTTCGTTTTTTGTCCTTTTGCGAAGACCGCGCATGGTGAGACGTTGAATCCCCACATCCCCACTTCGGGGGCGTTCCCTAATTCTTCCCTGTTTTTTTTCTCGGAAAAGCGCCGTCGTGTTTTTCTCGGCCCATGTTATCACTTTCGAGCTTGTACTCTTGGCATTAGCCGGAGAGGATCTTAGTCGAGTATCTCTCGAAAGTGAAGTCTCGCGTCGCGTAACTCGGGAATCATTTTGGGCAACATTATGCAACTGAAAACGCGCCGCTGTGCGCTACCTAATGAAGCGTTCGCCTACACAATTGCAGGGTGTCTGACACTGCAGGTTCACTGGGAAAACGTTAAAACACGTGTACAAAATGTTACAAGTCTTCTTTTTTTCTATGAGAAAGCGAGCTTTCACGCAGGAAAGAGTCGGCGCTAAGCACAGTTCAAAGTTGTGGTCGAGCATAGCGTATAAAACATGATGTGGTTATCGTAAAACGAGGGGTTATAATTTGCGATGAAGTCGGTTTGCTTCTGCGGGATGAGCGCGGCACCGTAGAAACAAAGCTGCTTGTTAATTTTGGCATATAAGTGGATAGCCTTCCTGGACATCTATGGCGCAGTTTTATTCTTACGGTATAACTGCACAACCAACAAGTTTGGACGAACGAGTCTGATTAGAGAGCCGTCCAAAACGGATTTAGAATATACCTGGAAAAGGTGAAAAAAAAAATGTGATCTCATGCCAGACATCGGGGTTTTTTTCTACTTAATATGAGTTTCTGGGTTGGTAAGAAAAATACCTTTCGCCAAGGTAAGAACACTCCAGAGATGTAGACCATGTTACAAACCATGCGTAACACTTTAATTAGGACTTCCAAATATACAATAACAGAATATTTAATTTTGAAATGTTTTCAGTCACTGTAAAGCGTTTACTGGGGTACATGCATTCTGCTAAATGTCGGTTCGTGTTGTCTGCTGTTTGTTAACGGCGACTGTTTATACCCGTAAACACTTGTAACTGTGTAATAAAAACTCCAGCGACGGCACGCCGGTCCCGCACGTCCAGAGCCTCCGAGTACTAGGCATGTACGTGGACGCCCACCGCACGAACGGGACGGCAGCCAACCACATAGTAACGAAGATCGGGATAGCGACGAGACTCGTCAAGAGGGTCACGTCGAGGTCCCGAGGAATCCGAGAAGCGAGCCTCCTGCGACTGCTGCAGGCCTTTGCAGTTAGCCACGCAGCATACGCGGGGGCCTTTCACAAGTGGACGGAAGCGGAGAGGAAGCGAATCGACGCGGCCATCCGCAAGGCGTATGCGGGTGCCATGGGCCTGCTCAACGGCACCAAGACGACGGCCTTGCTATCTCTGGTACGCACAACACGCTCTCGGAGATCGGCGAGGCCCAACGTACTGCTCAATTGACGCGCCTGGGCCGCACCGCGGTCGGCAGGCGGCTGCTGGAACGAGTGGGCCTGTCCTCCCCCGAGGAACAGGACCACGAAACGTCTCCACTCACGGAGTCAACCATGCGAAGACTGGTGGTGTATCCGCTGCCAAAGAACATGGGTCCCGGCGAAAGCGAGGGACGACGAGCGGCGCGAGCCAGGGCGCTGCTGCTGCAACATCAGAACGACGAGGGCGCCGTCTACGTGGACGTGGCCAAAGTCAAGAACAAGGACGCCTACGTGGCGGCGGCGGTCGCCGCAACGACGGGCAAGATCGTCACGTCATGCAGCGTGCGTACGCGGAGCGCGAGCCAGGCCGAGGAGATGGCGATAGCCTTGGCGGCGCGCTCCCCGGGCGTGCGGACAATACTCAGTGACAGCAAGACGGCCATCCGTAGCTTCTCGCGCGGAGCCGTGTGCGGGGCGGCTGCTAGGGCGTTGGCAAGCGACGAGTCCAAGTCGAGGCTGACGCTAAAATGGTTCCCGGCTCACATGGGTAGGGACCTGATACCAGGATCTCCGAACCGCAACGAGGAGGCGGATGCCGCGGCCCGTGGTCTCGCCACGTGCCGGACCGCGGCCGCGCCCGCCTCCGAAGACGCGACGGCGACCGAAGAAGAAGGCGAGGAGCAGCTGCTCGATTACGGCGACATCCTCGCGTGGTACAGGGAGCAACGGCGTGGCTTCCCGCCTCCGCACAAGGATCTTACCCGGTGGGAGGCGGTGAGGTTGCGCCAGCTCCAAACCGAGACTGTGCTGACCCCATCGCTAGCGCGACACGTGTGCCCCGAACTCTACGTGAGTGAAATGTGCAGTGTGTGCGTGAGCGCGAGAGCCACCCTGGCTCACATACTCTGGGGATGTGACGCAGACAGCGCGGACGGTCCGGTGTTACCGCCGCAAGTAGAACAGCGTGTGGGGTCTACGGACCCAGAAGACCAGCGAAGGGCCGTCCGGCAGCTCGAGGTCGCACTGGCGCTGCAAAGGCGAAAGGGGGACACCCTCAGTAACCCGAACGGCGCCGGGGCACGAAGGCCTTGAGGTCTAGGCCCGCGTGACATTAGGACTTCTAGTGTAACGTGAGATAGGGTGAACCCCACGCCCTGCGCGGCCGGAGGGAATCCCGCATGCTGGAACCCAATAAAGTTTATTCTCTCTCTCTCTCTCACAGGGTCTCCTGTCCATTCGCCAAAGACGACTCAAACGAGAAAACCATCTTCTTTTTTGTCACTCAATGTAATGCTTTTGCGCGGTCTTTTTTTGCAGCTAACCTGGTTCTGCATTGCCTCCGGTATCGGAGGCACCGCATTAGGCCTCGCACTGCCCCGTGATCGGCCCACAGTTGACCAAAATGCGATGTCATACAATGACGTAAATTTTGGACGTCAGGTAAAGTGATGTCACGTGACATAAAAAGCGACGTCAATTATTTCGACTATCTTTGGCGTCGTGATGACGTCATCACGGGATGATTACTTTTTGCATCAGTTGTGCTGACGAGGGACGCCGATCAATGCTAGCGTTTGATGAGGCATCCAAGGATTTCGCCTTAAAACGGAACTACCGATTTATTATGAGTTTGGGTAAGGCAACTTGAAGGCGAAAGCCATCTTGTTTTGCCTAACCGAATGCATATCGATGCCGTTTCCTTCCTCCGTAAGCATTTTACAACCAACGTGGTTTCACATTGCATCCAGTAACGCTGGAAGCCTTCAACACGCAGCATAGTTTTGCAGTGCCTCCGGGATTGGCTCACCTGCTTTGAACATGCTATGATGTCACGGAATTCAACTCGTAGGGTGACGTCATTGCACGACGATGTGTTTTTGCGTTACTTTTATTGACGCGACTGACGCTGACGTCAGTGGTCGCATTTGAGACAGTTATCTAAAGATTTCACCTGGATACAACAGCGGCCCGTGTAGGCAGTTCTCCTTAAACGTTTTCTTACGCGATTTCCCTTGGCTGCTGCGCCGCGCCTCTTCTATAGCGGTAAATCAGACTCCTTCTGTCCTTGTATGGTGAATCCTGCCCACGGAAACAGCACTTATGTATAACTCTTTGGTAGCCCATTATACGGTGACCCAAGCTGGTTTTCCGAGCGGGCACACAAACCTGGTTTGCGCAAGCGCATGTTAGATTGCGCCCTGTGTTTTACGTTTATTACGCATAACTATATATTCTCGTGGTTCTCGGTAGGAATTGTTGTTCCGAGAAAAGAGGCGTGTTCTCAAAGAAATATGAGCTCCGACTGCACCATTATTCATGCGTTTGTTTTTGGCTTTCGTTTTCTCTATTCGAAGCTATAACTAAAGAGACGCGGTATAAGGGCTATAGCACACGAGGAATAACGATATACCTTTTATCCGCGAATAGTCGGCCCTGAATCACGTCCCTTCAGTAATGCGCAGCAGAGCCGAACGAAACGCGGTCTGCACTAACCCCACAGAGTGCGCGACAACATTTCATAGTACTGGACATGGAAGACAGTGCTGCTTGCGACCATTGCGGCAGCGATGAAGCGATAGAGCACGTTCTCTGTCACTGCCCTCGTTACAGCGCGCAAATATGACAGCTATATATAGCTGCTGCGTTAGCTCGTCTTGACGAGAGACCGTTGTCACAACAGTCAGTGCTGGAACGGCGACATAATTTGTCTTCGCACAGAAAATCAGTGAAGGCCTTATTGAACTGTTTCAGTGGTAGTGGCCTATTGAATAGGCTATAGCACCCCCGCTCACTTTTTTTTTCTTTTCACTTTCGCGCGTCTATATTGCTCTTCGCTTTCTTTCCCATCTTTATTCGCCATTATTCCTTCCCTTAGTGCAGGGTAGCAAACCGGATGTTTCGATTTATGGTTAACCTCCCTGCCTTTCCCTCATTTTATTCTCTCTCTCGCTCTCTCTCATAGTACAGGAGGCTCATTAATAGCAATTTTTTTACAGCGAAACCGCTTAAGCTAACTTGATTTATGCGGCCTATCATAAAACGAGTGTGTGTCGGTGGATGCGGCCCGGTATACGCGAAAACTAGCAGAACCATGAACTGGTGCCTGCCACAGAAATTTGGTGTAATTCCCTCTACTCAATTCGGTCCAATAAAAATGAACAAGGCAACAGTTCGCCCATTCAGTAGAAGCTCTTATCATAATATCCCTGCAGGCGGCGATCATTTTCTGGAACACGTCAACTAAAAGTGGCGATTACGAGGCTGCACTGTCGGATTCCCAAACTAAGTTTTCACTAACACAGATCATGTCAGGCTCTTTCTCCAACGTGAGCTTTGCGTGACGAGCTAGAAACTAGCGATCAGTTCTTTTTGACTTGCAGATCCAAGTTCGAGTGATTTACGTGGTATGAATGCTTGCGTGCCTGTGATTTCGTCCTTTGGAGCCTCTATATCTTGGTTTTTCAACGAGAAAGTTTGCGGGGCTGTGCGGAATTATCTGAATGAAAAAAAGCGACTAACAAACTAATCAACATTATTGTCGTTGTGTGTCAGCTCGTGCGTAATTTTTATTTTATTTATTTACGTTTTCTTAAATAGGTAACTGAGACATTTTATCATCTATTTCTGATAAAGCAGCATTATGTTGTGTACATATAAGCGAGCATCTAAATTCCATGTAAAATTTGTGATGTTTTAATTCTATAACCTCTATTACTCTGAAATTACATAGGATTTTATAAGAACACTCGGTTCTTGGCCAATTCCTCACAGTAGTACGAGTCACTAGAGAAAGTGAGCAAGACGAAGAACCATAATCTTGCCGATTCCCCGGGGTGAGAGTGAACCACACATGCGGGCCATCGTCTTCATCGTAATCAAATGGCTGTGGAACGATGGCGGTGAGCTGAAGGCCCCGAGAGTACACAACGAGAGGATACTGGGTGACCGCGGCAAAGGCAACCGTGGCTGCGAGAAGACCCCGAAGCGACGTGTCAGTAGATCTTAGTGCGAACGCTCGGCTTGTGCGTGAGTTTTCCACTCTGTAGCTTGGACATCGGTGTCGCGTCGGTGGCTTAAATCGAGCCTCTCTGCGCTGACAATCAACGTGGACACCACTAAGTATCGCCTAGCTAAAACCGTATAGCAACAATATAGATGCAACCTAACAACAACCTGAACCACATGTAGCTAAGGCCTTGAAAAAAGAAGTCATTCAGATTAGTATTCGGAGTCGTCCACTTGGGCTCTTTCAAGGCTCACGCGGCTTTGTGCAAGCATTCAATATTATTTTTCTTTTTTTTTTCGCAGTGTCGTCGCATCAATTTTTTTCTCAGAAGGGGTCTTCATGCGGAACACGAATAAGGCCCGGAATGCGCAGATGTTAGCGGCGGCATTTATTTTAGTTTTATTGGAACTGCTTTTTTTTCATCATCATCATCATCATCAGCCTGACTACGTCCACTGCAGGACAAAGGCCTTTCCCATGTTCCGCCAGTTAACCCGGTCCTGTGCTTGCTGCTGCCAATTTATACCCGCAAATTTCTTAATCTCATCTGCCCACCTAACCTTCTGTCTCCCCCTATCCCGCTTCCCTTCTCTGGGAATCCAGTCAGTTACCTTTAATGACCAGCGGTTATCCTGTCTACGCGCTACATGCCCTGCCCATGCCCATTTCTTCTTCTTGATTTCAGCTATGATATCCTTAACCCCCGTTTGTTCCCTAATCCACTCTGCTCTCTTCTTGTCTCTTAAGGTTACACCTACCATTTTTCTTTCCATTGCTCGCTGCGTCATCCTCAATTTAAGCTGAACCCTCTTTGTAAGTCTCCAGGTTTCTGCTCCGTAGCTAAGTACCGGCAAGATACAGCTGTTATATACCTTCCTCTTGAGGGATAGTGGCAATCTACCTGTCATAATTTGAGAGTGCTTGCCGAATGTGCTCCACCCCATTCTTATTCTTCTAGTTACTTCAATCTCGTGGTTCGGCTCTGTGGTTATTACCTGCCCTAAGTAGACATAGTCTTTTACAACTTCAAGTGCACTATTACCTATCTCGAAGCGCTGCTCCTTGCCGAGGTTGTTGTACATTACTTTCGTTTTCTGCAGATTAATTTTAAGACCCACCTTTCTGCTCTCCTTGTCTAACTCCGTAATCATGAGTTGCAATTCGTCCCCCGAGTTACTCAGCAATGCAATGTCATCGGCGAAGCGCAGGTTACTAAGGTATTCTCCATTGACTCTTATCCCTAACTGTTCCCATTCTAGGCTTCTGAAAACCTCCTGTAAGCACGCGGTAAATAGCATTGGGGAAATTGTGTCCCCCTGCCTTACACCCTTCTTGATTGGTATTCTGTTGCTTTCTTTATGAAGCACTATGGTAGCAGTTGATCCCCTGTAGATTTCTTCCAGAATGTTTATATATACTTCATCTACGCCCTGATTCCGCAGTGTTTGCATGACGGATGATATTTCTACTGAATCAAACGCCTTCTCGTAATCTATGAAGGCTATGTATAGTGGTTGGTTATACTCTGAGCATTTCTCTATTACCTGATTTATAGTATGAATGTGGTCAATTGTTGAGTAGCCTGTTCGAAATCCTGCTTGTTCCTTTGGTTGATTGAATTCTAATGTTTTCTTTACTCTGTTAGCAATTACCTTTGTAAATAGCTTGTATACTACAGAGAGCAAGCTGATCGGCCTGTAATTCTTCAAGTCCTTGTCATCTCCTTTCTTATGTATTAAGATGATGTTAGCGTTCTTCCAAGACTCTGGTACTCTTCCCGTCAGGAGACACCTCGTAAACAGGGTGGCTAGTTTTTCTAACACAACCTGTCCTCCATCTTTCAGCAGATCTGATGTTACCTGATCCTCACCAGCAGCTTTGCCCCTTTGCATGCTCTCCAAAGCTTTTCTGACTTCTTCTATCATTACTGGTGGGGTGTAATCTGGGTTACTGCTAGTTCTTATAGTATTAAGGTCGTGGTTATCTCGGCTACTGTACAGATCTCTGTAAAACTCCTCCGCTATTTTAACTATCCTATCCATATTGGTAGTTATTTTGCCTTCTTTGTCCCTTAGTGCATACATCCGACTTTTGCCTATCCGAAGTTTCCTCTTCAATGCTTTGACACTTCCTCCATTTTTCAGAGTGTGTTCAATTCTCTCCATGTTATACCTTCTTACATCGCATACCTTACGTCTATTAATCAACTTCGAAAGCTCTGCCAGTTCTATTTTGTCTGTTGTACTTGACACTTTCATGATTTGACTCTTCTTAATTAGGTTCTTCGTTTCCTGCGAAAGCTTGCCAGTGTCCTGTCTAACTACCCTGCCTCCAACTTCCACTGCACACTCCGTAATGATACTCGTCAGATTATCATTCATTGTATCTACGCTAAGGTTGGTTTCCTCACTAAGAGCCGAGTACTGCGGCGATGGCGTAGTGGTTAGAGCATCCGCCTCGCATGCAAGAGGTCCGTGGTTCAAATCCCGGTACCGCGCAGTTCCCAACCAGATTAAAAAAAAAATCCGCGTGTTGATGGAACTGCATTAAGAGGCCTGGGGTGCGGCCTCACCGGCAAACACCGCCGCGAACGCACTCCCTCACCAGAAAAGGATTGGCCACCCTGGTGCAGTATCTGGCCACTACCTCCCACATGCTTACGTCAAATAACTCACGGCCCTCAGTCCCCAGCAGCTGCGAAGCAACTGACCACGGCGGCGGTCAGATCTGCAACGCAGCAGAGGGTGCTAAGAATCTCTGGATCCGGACAGGCCGCCATTGGAACCTGAACTTGGCCACGTTTAACGCTAGAACCTTATCTAGTGAAGGAAGTCTAGCTGTACTATTCGAGGAGCTAGCGGGTGTTAAATGGGATATAATAGGCCTCAGTGAGGTTAGGAGGACAGATGAGGCCTATACGGTGCTACAGAATGGGCACGTCCTTTGCTACAGGGGCTTGGCAGACTGAAGAGAACTGGGAGTGGGGTTCCTAATTCACAGAAACATAGCTGGCAACATAGAGGAATACTATAGCATTAATGAAAGGGTGGTAGGTATCGTAATTAAACTGAATAAAAGATACAAAATGAAGGTAGTACAGGCTTACGCGCCTACATCCAGCCATGAAGACGCTTCAGTTGAAAGCTTCTATGAAGACGTGGAATCGGCAATGAGTAAGGTAAAAACACAGTATACTATAGTGATGGGTGACTTTAATGCAAAGGTAGGGAAGAAGCAGGCTGGAGACCAGGCAGTAGGAGATTATGGCATCGGCACTAGAAACGCCAGAGGAGAGCTACTAGTAGAATTCGCAGAACGCAATAATTTACGGATTTTGAATACCTTCTACCGAAAACGAGAAAATCGCAAGTGGACATGGAGGAGCCCTAATGGCGAAAATAAGAACGAAATAGACTTTATAATGAGTGCACACCCTGGAATCGTGCAGGATGTGGAAGTGGTTGGCAAGGTACGATGCAGTGACCATAGAATGGTACGGTCTCGAATTCGCCTAGACTTGAAGAAGGAACGACAGAAACTGATACGCAAGAAGCCAATCAATCAGCTAACACTGAGAGGGAAAGTACAGGAATTCAGAGTGTCGCTGCAGAACAGGTACTCGGCTCTTAGTGAGGAAACCAACCTTAGCTTTTTTTTTACTTGCGTGTATACATCAAACATCGGGGCGTTCAACTCCGTCTGGAGTCACTGATGGTGAGTATAATACAAGGACGTGGCTCTGTACGTCGATGGCCGTGTTAGAGGAGATAAGTGGCTCTGTCTTGATGAAGAAGATATGACCACTTGTTTTCTTCAGGAGGACACACGTGTTGAGTGCTTAGTAATACCTACACACAAGCGTTCATCACAAGCGCTAGTCTAGCTTAGTATCTACCAGCATTCTTTTAAAGGAGATCTAGTCGAGTCGCACTGTTTTCACAGTAAATCATATGCGTTGGTGTGGTTGGACCCCGGACCTTTCCTGTCCTCGCTTCTCTTTCACTCCTTCCGGCAATGAAGTTAGAATACTGCGACGCTACCCGTCTACTTCCGGTGGTTGCCCCTTGGGGGTGTCGCAGTCGCCGAAAGATGGCGCTGCGAAGCAAGCCCTCCTTGTGTTTAGGATCGCCAGGGCTGCAACCCCGCCTAGTCTATACTTCTCGGGGGGTCGGTGCTAGTCATTAGCGAGCAAGGAACGGGGCTGCCGGGAGCGATCTCGGCCGAATCTCGGGGCTCTAGCTCTAATCCGATTGGCCGACAAGTCCAGCGCTCATCGGGCTGACAGGAGCACTCGGTCACCCGGCATTCGTCTCGCGGTAGCCGCAGCGCTGGTTGCAACTAGCAGCTACTGCTCGCCTTCTTACTTCTTTACCTTCTTCGCTGCTTTTTTTTTTTCCCCTTAGCCTCGCTACCACGAACTTCGGTGTCAGAAGAAGGCGTGCAGTGGCGCAGAAGCTGAACTAGGAAAGGAGCCGTATGCGCTGGTCTTGCAGAAAATTTATTTGGCCACGATAATTCGGCCGGAGTGTACGTGAGAAAAGCTTGGCCTTGTTGGAGACTCTGTTCCGTTGGATACCGCGGGGTTAAGAAAGGCGTCGCGGAAAGGAATATTGTCATTCGTGCTCTTGTAGTGCAGTGTGATTGGAATCTGTACGGATTCGTCTAAGCTTGCTGGTTGACCAAAGATTTGTCCTCGATGATCAAGAACGAGTTTTCGTCAACTAATAATGTTCTTTTTTCCTTCTGAGGAGTCTTTACGAAGGCCCTCGTAGGTTTGTCACAAACGAGGAAAGGACAATCGTTCGCTTTCTTGGCCTAGGTGCACAACAGCCCGGAGGAGGGAGATCTCAGCCCCCTCCCGTTCGGAATATTTTTTCAATATTGTATATATATACGCAAACACACGAATGCGCATGCGCACGTACAGTAACACGCATGGGGCTTAGCTGAGCACCGCCTTTGGAGAAGCCTTTTCTGGCTATGGTCCTGCGCGACAGAGCAGAAATTAAGAAAGGGCAGACGAGACAATACAATGCACAAGCTCTCGTATTGTTTGTGCTTCTCCACGCATCTGTCTTCAATATGTGCTCCTATGTCGGCCTTCTGACACGAGCGGACGTGATTTTGCAACTTTCAGCGCAGTTACGTGCAATATTACCGTTATGTCTCTGATGTAGTAGCTAAAGAAAGGGAGCGTATCAAAACCTCGTTTTTTTGTTCTTGTTTTTGTGGACACGACTCGATTAATCCGGCAGTGAAGTTGTGCAAGATATACGGTACATTGTTTTGTAGCTACACGCTCTTGTGTTGCAATCGTGAAAGAAATGTTAGGAAACTTCCCGCCGGCTCGGAGCAAACTTAACCTTTGCATGCACTGGACGCGTTATCCGAAGGTTGCAGGTTCGGTTCCTACAGGCTGCATCGTTGTGTTTTCGTCCGCTTGGTTTCTTAACATTTATATCATCATTCCTACACCAGAGATTGAGGCTACAAAATGATATTCCGTACACCTCGCTTGGCTTCACTGTGTTTTGGTTTCATTAGGATTCGATGTGGTAAGCATGGTAAACGAGTTGCGGCAACAGCGCGAACCGCGGCCCAACCGAACAGAGATGAACCAAGTGCTTCGTCCGTCTCGGTCCTGTTCACCTGTGGTTCGGCCTCATTCTCGCTTTCTATGTAACGTGTACCAAGAGGCCCAGGTGAGTGCTCTGTAACTAATGCAATCGGTTAATTTGACGACAAACGAATAGTTATGACTTTGCGTTGAAATTTGCCCGTACAGCATATTCTCTCCTTTCTCTCTCGCGAGGGGCAAACATCCAAAGACGTGTGACAATATCGAGACAAAGAAACAGTGTGTCGTATTAAGTGGAGTATGATTTTGCATTAAAATGTGCCCGTAGAGCATATTCTCTCCTTACTCTCTCGCTAGGGGCAAACATCGTAAGACGTGACAATATCGAGACAAAGAAACGGTGTGTCGTATTAAGCGGAGGGGGGACTTTACAAAGCGAAGAAACGCGAAGTTTCGCTGGCGACCGTGACGGAAGAAGGGTGTACGTCGAGCGAAACCGGAACGCCTCCGCTCGCGGACACTCGCGACACCCACCGCGTGGCCGCCGTTCCCGGAGAGGAAAGTGTCCCCTCCTCCGCGGCGAAAAACGTGCCGGGAAATTTTGATGTCCCGTGATTACAGCGCAATGATGGAGGACCCGGTCCAGGCCTTCAGCAGTCCCGTCACACGGCCCTCCGGTCATCGGCGCGTGCGAAGCAATTCCGCGCCCCCCCCCCCCTCCCGCTACATTCCCCACCCCACCCCGTCCCTTTTCCGCCCGCATTTCTATTTACCGGACCCGGGTCTCTCGTTTCTGGTCCGGAGGCTAATGAAACACACTACGCTGTACGTAACACTCTTCCAGAATCTGTGCTCTTTTTTTTTTCGAAGCTTCTCTCTACAGATGCTTACTGCCTCACCATATGTGTTTTGTTTACTGTTATTCTTTAGCCCTATACGTTTAGCCCTATACGTGTGTGTGTGTATGTTTCGGGTGACTCGGGACTCGGTGTGATTCGGTACAGACGCGACGCATTGTTCTATGCTTGCTTGCTTAACTCTGGCTGTGTTGGTGCTTTTCGGTAATATTGCTGCCAGATTAAATCGAAAAAAATGCGAGGGAAATGTAGGCGTAACCTCGAAATTGCCGACAATCCAGAGTTTCCAGATGTTACCCGGCTGACAAGCAAATAATTATTGCAAAAGAAGCCAAAAAAAAAAAAACTGGGGTGTCTTTCGCGACAAAGCCTGAAAACAACAAGAAAACTACATAAATTTTCTATTCTTGAAAATAGTTTGATCATTATAAAACTGCAACTGAAATACAAAGTGGTGTTGAAAGAAATCGCTTCAATTATTTCGTACAACTCGAATATCCGCAACTATATGAACGAAAGCACAGATATACTTTCTAGAATGGTCGCCAGAGTACTTTTCACTTGGTTGAAAGCACGATTCCCTTTGTGTGAATAACGTTACTCGTTGATTAACCCAACGCACGCTTGGCTTTAGCTCTCAGCTTCTCAGTCATTGACAAACCTGCTGTTAGTGAACGACAAAATCACAATTTGTGAACGTGATTATCACTAAATGATCATATTGGCTAGAACTGACGGACAATTATGCCAAGGAAAGTACAGAGGATAATATTAGAATTGGTATTAGTAAATGTAAAGAAAGAAAAGTGGAGATAAATATAACTTGCCGTTAACAGTAAGGAGCTTGGAAGAATGAAAATGACATCTGGCAAGAAACAGAGACCGTTTCTATTGTGTAAGTTACCTATTCTCATATTTTATACAAACTCTCAAAACCACTCAGTTATCTTCTGATGCTCCTCAGGGAACGACAGAGAACAAACAGAGGAACATCAAGGAGAACAAAAGTGTTGAAACTGGTGTGAGTCCGCCATCCGTGAACTCAGCTTATAACAGAACAACACATAGGCCGTACGGAACATTATACCTTGTGCCGGAAATACAAAAGAAAAAAAACATAGTTCTTATTCACGTTGACCAAGTCTCGCTATTTGTCAATCTATAGTTTACGAGCTTCAAGACCGCGCCGTGTTCTACATAGCAGAGCAAGTGAAATGTGGTGGGTGGTATACTATACTCCATATATTTATGACCAAACCGTTATTTTCTTGGGTGGAGTTATAGTGGCTGCCTCGGGCGCCAGCGCCTATTGAAAAACGGACGGGGCGCCTGTGTGCCTTGTGGGAATGGCCTGTTGGTTGGTGGGTGGGGATGGTGCTGAAGCTTCACTTGAGGGGACGAAATGGGGAGAGACCGAGAAGTTATGGCGTGTAACCGCGTCCTGAATGAGTCAAAAGCTCGTCTTCATGACTTCTCCCCCCCCCCCTTTACCTCTCCGCAAGCGACCCTCGTTCTCCCTTTTCAACGATGCCTGCCGATGTATTGCAATGAGGGAAGCCGCTTCCCTCACTCCCTAAGGCATCCCCCCGTCCGCTGGCTATCTATCCACTCGACGTAGTTGCGATATGCCAACCCCTCTGCCGGCAGTATAGGTAAAGCTGGCAAAGGCGATATACGTGACACATGGTATAGCGTGGCGGTCGGCAGAATCTTTTCTTGGGAGGTGCAAATACGTACGGCATTGCGGCTGAGCAAGTAGAGGTGGCTGGTGTAGCTTAGATGGGGGGGGGGGAGGGGGGGGCTTATGCTGGTGCTGCTTGAGGGGGGCAGCGGCTCCTTTTGCGCCCTCTTACGGACGACCATGCATGGTACATGCGTGATACCAAGAAAATTGTGCAGCTTTACACTGCACTGTACACCGGCTGTACTGTGACAACAGAAAGGTGTACAAGGGGTATTTTTCGTGTATAAATAAAAATCATATAGCAATGAGACTCCCGTAGTTTTCGTATGCGATTGTCAAATAGAAGTAAAAAAAATTTTGCCGCAAGTTAAAAAAAAACATCGGTGGGACTATTTAACAAAAAACTCGTCCCTTCGATTCTGGAAGATATTCAAAGCCAGGTTAGGTGCGGAAACTATATATATAGGGTAATAGTATGGAAAGTTGGGCGAGTTAGTTTGAGGATGTTCTTGGAAAACTTTTCGGCGCGCAAACAATAGAGGAAAGGGTAGACGACAAACTGGCGTGAGAAAGATAGATAGATAGATAGATAGATAGATAGATAGATAGATAGATAGATAGATAGATAGATAGATAGATAGATAGATAGATAGATAGATAGGATAGATAGATAGATAGATAGATAGATAGATAGATAGATAGATAGACTGATTGATTGATTGATTCCCACCGAAGGCTGGTTCCATGGCCTAAACGTAAAGAAATCATCCAGTTTTTCGACGTGTCTTCTTTTTATTCATAATATATACTGGTGTCGAAGAAGTTATTCTTTGCGAACACACACACACACACACACACACACACACACACACACACACACACACACACACACACACACTCACATATATATATATATATATATATATATATATATATATATATATATATATATATATATATATATATATATATTAAAATAGAGGTGTTGTACGTCGAAAAAGGGTCAGACGCAGCTTGGAAAAATGTGCTTTAACAGGCAGGTCTGGCTAATGGCGAGCGGCGTGCGCGAGCTACTACAACAGCCACCCATCATCATCGTCTTCTTCATTGCCAGCAGAGCGTCCGTTATTAAGATTCATTAATTCATTACAATTACTCCCCGCGAAATAAGGAGCCATCCTGGCGACCTATGGACAAGTAAACACGGGAGGGTCGTAGCAGGGCTTAAGTCTCGAGACGTGGACAATTTCCTGGCCACGACGACGTTGGTCAGAAGATGGTTCTAGTGGCTCAATGGGGTAATTCACTGGTGACGTTTTTTGTAGCACACGATATGGGCCGTGATACTTGGGGACCAACTTGGTAGAAAGGCCAGGTGTAGCAGAAGGGACACGCAGCCAGACGAGTGAACCTGGATCGTAGGAAGTAGTGTCATTTGATGCGTCATGGTGGTGCTTTTGACGTCCTTGGTCTTGCGTTGTAAATGATCTTGCCAGTTGGCGGCATTCTTCAGCGTATGTAGCGGCTTGAGACAAAGTCGTGGACTCTGAGGAGTCAGGTTTGTACGAAAGAATGGTGTCCATAGTGCAAGAAGGTTCGCGTCCATAAAGGAGGAAAAAAGGAGAGAACCCAGTAGTGCTTTGAATGGCGGTATAATAGGCGAACGTGATAAACGGGAGCACTCGGTCCCAATTGGAGTGGTCTGACGAGATATACATGGACAGCATATCACCAAGGGTGCGGTTGAAGCGCTCCGTCATTCCATTGGTCTGGGGATGATAGGCGCTTGTAGTGCGGTGAACGACGTGGCACTCACGCAGCAATGCTGTGATGACGTCTGACAAGAATACGCGACCACGATCACTCAGTAACTCCCGAGGTGCTCCATGCCGTAATACGATGTTGTGAAGAACGAAAGTCGCAACGTCCTTTGCTGTAGACGAGGGAAGGGATGAAGTTTCGGCATACCGCGTGAGATGGTCGACGGCAACTATGATCCAGCGGTTACCGTCAGCAGTGTTGGGAAGGGGACCATAGATATCAATGCCGACGCGGTCGAATGGTCGGGATGGGCATGGTAAGGGTAACAAGGTACCGATGGCGTGATAAGGGGGAGTTTTTCGCCTCTGGCACGTCGAGCAGGTCCGAACGTATTGCCGTATAAAACGGTACATGCCACGCCAGTAATATCGGAGACGTATGCGAGAATAAGTCTTCAGGAAACCTGCGTGGCCACATTGGGGGTCGTCATGAAACGTGGAACAAATTTCGGATCGCAGATGACGTGGAATCACGAGTAGCCACTGACGTCCACCGGGTGCGTAGTTGCGTCGGTACAGCACGTCGTCGCGAGTGGTGAAGTGCTCGACTTGCCGACGCAACGCGAGAGAAGGGGGTGAAGCCGTCCGCCCAGCCAAGATGTCTAGAATCGAAGCAACCCATGGGTCCTTGCGTTGCTCAGATGGCATGTCGGCGATGGTGACGGCAGTGGCATCACAGGTTAGACTTTCGCTGCAGTCCGGGTCAGGGGGTAGGGGCGAACGGGATAGGGCGTCCGAATGTTTCCGGTATATATATATATATATATATATATATATATATATATATATATATATATATATATATATATATATATAAACTGTTCAGTGTTTTCCTGGCGTGAACAGGCAAGACTTTCTTCGCCTCGTATACCGGCTTCTCAGTTAGACCCTAGGCGCGGCAGACGGGTTCGTATAAGTGTGGGGGTCCGGACTTCGCGGCTCATAACGTTCTCGCAACACCCTCACGAACGCCCCCCCCCCCCCCTCCTTCGTCCAGCCTCGCGAGCGGCTGCTCTGCCGTCACGTATGCTCCGCAGCACCGTCTTTATGGCATTGCCCTTCAGCCACGACGACGCCCGTTGGACCGTTATTCATTGAAATGGTTTTAATCTCTCGACGGCTTTTGCGTAACTGCGCTTTATTTCCTGTGGTTCTCGCGTCTCTCAGAACATAAAAGACATGAGTGATGATTCGCTAGAAGCCCGTTATTGTGAACCGTGCATATAGGAGGGTTATGGTTAGAGTGTTCGCCGTAACTTGGATTTTGCAATGATGCGAGTCACTCCGAATACTTAATATTGAAGTCTACGAAACGTCGTTAAGTGTTTTGTGAACTTTTAAAGTGGCTAATGGTGGGCGAGCAGGTAAACGTTCGCTCTAATACGGAAAGCATGGGTATATAGAAACACGAAAAAAATACAGCCGTGCTTGTTACCTTTTCTTGTAGATTTGTCGCTTATATGCGGGTCGTTGTTAATAGTGTGTGTGTGTGTGTGTGTGTGTGTGTGTGTGTGTGTGTGTGTGTGTGTGTGTGTGTGTGTGTGTGTGTGTGTGTGTGTGTGTGTGTGTGTGTGTGTGTGTGTTGTGACGCAGGTCTGTACGACGCCGACATTTCGTAATAAGTACACGTTCGCAATAATATCCAGGCGTGTACCGACATTTATTATCAATTTCGTATTAAAGGTATTTTATATGTAATGATTAGTCTATTTTTTGTAAATGTATAGCATGTGGCCACGGCTATATGATGCAGGTATGATTTGTACTTACCTAATGAAGTTGCAGCAAGTTTTGTATTGGCTGTCACTTTCAAACTGTTTGTTTCTTTAATAAAAGTGACGTCAATTAAGCGTGTAGTACCGCTTCAGGGAAACCTATTTGGGTGATAGCGTATGTTTCGGAGTAGGATTCATTGTTAATTCCCATTTCATTTACATTTAATTATGTCATGTTTCATTGATATTTATTCAGTGTTTAATTCACTTCTGATTAGCCTTTAATTTCCCTTTTATTTCTTCTGGTTCACCTTAATTCTTATATTATAGACCTAATGATCACTTCTAAACACTCAGCATGCACTTGCTACTTCTTATTTAATTAGCATGTTAATAATCTTGAATTCACATTCATTCTTAGTCCGTGAAGGTGAGTGTGTGTGACACGCTGAGCTTAGGTACCGATCGTATTGTCTACGTCGAACTATTTTACTCGCGAGCCATATAGGGCTCTGTCACCTTAATTACCTTCCCCAAAAGGGAAGTCTCCAGTGTAACCATGACCTGCACACAGAACTCGCAAAAATTTCTCAGTTCGTAATTCCGCAAAGGCTCATTGAGCCGACCTCTAGTAGAGATCGAGCCACCAACATTGGGCGAGTACGGCTGGTTGCCGGGGACTGAACGTAATTACCGCGCCGGCATCCAAGGGGCGCAGGGCAGGAAGGGGTTTTCTCGTACGAGCATCTTCGTACACACATACCTGTGCACACGACACGAACGCGCGCTCTGAGTACCACCTGTTGATGGAGGAGGAAGAAGCTATTAGAGCTCCATACCTCTCCGCAGAATCGGAAGACCTATACATCATACACGACAGAGAAGGGGGGGGGGGGGGGTAGTGCCGAAGGCGAGGGATGTAGGAGGTGTTTCGCTGCGGAAAACACATCCGCAAACACGCGGACGATATTACCCAAGAAAGAAAAAAAAAACAGCGTGTACTGAGTGGGCATTGCGCGAGCAACGCGGCTTGCAAAAGGGCGACAGAAATGGAGGCAGCAAAACCCGGGCACCAACCATTTCTTATCCGGCCGACCATGATGTATGTTGCCAGCCTTCTTGGGTGCTCCGCCGTGGGTCCGCGTTATTGTTTTTCCTTTTTTTTTCTTGCGCAGTTATACTTGCTTATTTTTGTGACATATAGCGCACTCTTCTTTTCGTGATTGTGTTTCCCCGTTTGTTTGCGTGGTGTACCTGCCGAAACTGCCGCTGTTGCGGAGGCAAGCGGATTATATCCGCCTATGTGTGTCCCTCTTTTTTGTTGTCCCGCCTATATATGCGTTGTTTTCCGCTCATTTGTGTGTGTTTCGTTACCTCCTTTTGCCCTCCGCACCTCCTCCTACATTCATTTACGGTATATGGCGGGGCATGCGAGCTGACAAATGATCCGTCGACGAACGGCGGATAATGCCGTATACACACGTGTACGGCTCTGCGGCCCTCGTTGGCCGTTCGCGTACCGTGAGCTCTCGACTTCGAACAAAGGAATGTCTTCCGCGGTGTGTGTGGGTGCAGGGGGGGGGGAATGGGGTAAGGAGGGAAAGGGGAAGTCGAAGAGCGTGCAAAACAGGAGTTATGATGTATGCGGCCCGTTTCATCCTTCATTACCGGGCCTACCACCACCTGCGAAACCCTGTGTGGCCTGCAATATGAAGGGTGCGCGATGTCACAGCCTCGTTCTCGCTTTTAAATGCTCGCGTTTCGCGCGTATTAGCCTCGTTGAACAGATTGGGGGAGCGGAGCGTATGCGTTTACCCCGCCCTCCGTGGTTCCCCGGACGCCTTGGACAAGGAAGGAAAATAGGAGGAAAAGAACGGCACGGAGGTTAACCAGTCTATAGGCTGCCGTTTTGCTACCCTGTGCATGGGAGGGGGATGAGGGAGATGAAACAGAGAGAGAAGGAAGAGAGATAAACACGGCACATTAAGCAGCACACGGGGGCAATGCGCTTACTGCCATTCCATGTACGTTTCAGGCGTATAGGCCAATCGAATTTGCAGGTGACCTGCAGTGATGGCATAGTGGGTGTGTGGTGTCAGAGCGCTGACCCCGAAGTTCGCGGGATCGAATGGCCGCATTTCAATTGATTGAGGCTTAATGGTACAGCCCCGTGCGATTAGGTGATCGTAATTTCCCGTATAGTACACTACGGCGTCCGTCATAGCCATATAATGTTTTTGCATGTAAACCCTTGACTATTGTTTATTATTTTTAGGTTCTATGTGGACACTACGGCAGGGATCACGGTGTTATGACGGCTTGTTGGATACAAACCTCTTGCGGTGCACGTATACGGTGAGCGAAGGTTCGTGTGATCTGGTTGTGCGATGTACAGGGTGCGGTCATAAGTTCCCAGGCCACGTTGCCATAGGAATACTTGGGATAGTGGCCTGGGAACCTTTGACCAACCCTGTACTTGTTTCAAGATGTGTGTGCCACGCAGCGTGCTGTTCATAGCCCGGTACGCGTCATACTTCGCAAAGCATGACACGATCTACGTTATGGTTCATGGTTTTGCCAGACTGTCGTTTCTAGTGTCGTCTATGTAGTCAAGCCAGCAGTCGGGCGAATAAAACCTTGACCACAACCGTGTTTTAGCCAGCATTTACTGAAGTGCCGCTGTTGCTTTTATTGCTGTATAGTTGTCAAGCTGTATATAAAGAGAAAAAAAGCGTGACGCAAAAGATCACGTGATTAAAAGCGCTCAGTGACTGCTGCAGACCCAGCCGTGCTATATGTGTGCAGTCTATAATAATTCGCACGTGCCTTCTGTGTAGATGGAACCAGTTGGCTAATCTCGGTTCGAAATTGGTCTTATACTTGGACTCACAAGAGAACGAACACCGACACACATACACACACATACAGACAGATGACAGACAGACAGACAGACACGTGCACACAGATACACGCAGACACGCACAAAACACACACGTACACACAAACGCGCATATACACTCACACTTACACACACAGCTTTCCACTTCAAGTTGCCCCTTTATGTTCGAGATTACCGAGGAGCTCCTCCTTTATCGTACGAGAACCTCCGATGGATGGGCCGTTGCACGTCTCGTTTCTTGATCTCACTTTTTTTTCTCTTGTTTCCTGCCAGAGCCATCGCCGTGCCGTCCAACCTTTACGCCGACGAAGTTTCCCGCTCTGGCTTCAAGGTGCGCGCCTTGCAGCCGAGCATGGAGATATTTTTGCTTTATCGCTGTCTCCCTTTTCTTCTTTTCATTCGTTCGTCTATGGCGCATTGCTGGATTTTTCTTCGTGTTTCGATGCTCCCGCGATCAGCCTGGCGCGCGATTTGTTACCCGCGATAGCGTGGCTTCGCTGCCGGGCCCCGACGGCCGCACTGGCGCGTTCTTTTCTTATCCCCGAACCCTCGCCTTCGCGCCTACGACTTCACTGCAGCGGCTCGTTGTCAAATTTCGTGCTTCGCTCATCTTTTACTACTTGCTATACCGAAAAAAAAAATAAAGATTCCCGTCTATCTCGACGTTAAATCTGTGCAGCACTGCTAAAGCGGGGTTGCTGCGCAAAGCCTTGATTGAGTGTGCGCAAGTGAACGTTTCCATCAATGACTCGGCTATCTCGTTTGCGAGGGATGATTGCTTGATCGGCAGTTCATCGGCAGAATATACACTGGCTTTCAATGAGCCTTCAGATTGGGATATATATCTTGCACAAACGAGGCATGGTATTCGATTGCACCTCAGCAGATTCCCCAATAAAGGCTACAAAAATACACTTGAACACAACAGAATCTCAATAATGATCTTCCGTGTGTTTCAGTCATCGCTGACCAGCTCAACTGAAGGGAGCTATACGTTTCCTCCACTAAATCTCGCGTTTAATCATTGGTCTTGTTCTTACGGAATCGCATAGAAAAATCGACAGAATTTCGATTGTGTAGCCTTATCGGGCGTAAAGAGTCATCTAGGAGCCATAACGTAAAGTGTAGACTTCTGTCCTTGACACGTCGTGGATGAATGGTCTAGGAAAGACTATACGATAATTACAGCTGGATAACTAGGCGATAAATGTTGACTCGTTCGCTACCTTCGACTCTCGACAGCCGCCGCCGAAAGAGTGACTGCTAGCGAAACTGTCTACGCGGTTGCTCAAGTGCTAGTATTAGTGAAGAAAAAATACTCTGAATGCTTTAGTTCTGGACATGCAGTCTTGATCTCTAGAGGCTTAGGTTGACTCATAGCAACAAAACACATGATTTCCGACTGAAAAATAATTTTTGAGCTCTGCATGTGTAAGCGCACACACTTTAAAGTAACCTACGTTTTACAAATCAATACCAATGCGATGTAGCTTGTTTCGAAGTTACCACATTAGATCGACGATCAATCGCCTCTGGTAAATGTTAGCGCGTTTGTCATATACCTACTGTTCTTTTTTTGACTTTTTAACGCCCTCTTGAAAGTTGTCATAAATGAGCACCTTGACTGTAGGTGAAAGTGCGTACGCTTGGGTTTGCGCTTGGTTGGTGTAGACGGGGGGAGGGGGGGGAAGATATCAGCTGCCCCTCATAGTCATGTAAAGGAGGGCGCGAACCCAGCCCGATAGCTTTACACTGTCGGACCTTTCTCGTAATATTCTAATGCGTGATGCTATGGCTACGCATGTTGTCTGACCATAGTAGCGACCAAGAAAGGACCCCTGACTTTGCGTTTAAAGAACTTTTTTTCTTCCCACTTTTTCTTTGTCCCCAGGAAAGCCGGGGACAAATTACAGGCTGCTTTCCAAAGAACGCCATTGCTTCATTCCCGTTTTGTAAGCACGACCGTAAAATCGACTTTGACGCCGCTTCTGTTCTATAAAGAGAAAGCAATCCGGGAAGAAGGTTCTTGCTCGAGTCTTGGCACACTCAGAACACACCTGTACACGTGAACCGCTCCCTAAAAAAAAAAAAGAAGCCCCCAGTAACTGTTCGTGGCCTCCGAAACGGGAGGGGAAGGGAAAGCCGGAACTGTGGTCAGAGGACAAGGCGCGACGATGTTTCCATGACCAACACAGTAACCCTTTGAGGAACGCGGCGAACCGGTCTCGAAACGTTCGGCTATCTTCAAACTGCGACTGCAGTCATTTCAACTTCCTCAATCTTCATTTTTGCATCCATTAGGAACGCGTTTTCTTGCGGAGTCGGCCAACGCGGAGGGGACAGGAAGATAGAGAGGCAGGTCATCTTGGAGGCCATGGGCAGACGCGTATGCGTGGTCAGGCCTTTAGGCCCGTTTCTCGCGCTTCCCGCACAGCCGCAAAGCGCGTGCCAGGACCCCTACCGCACGCAAGCGGGGGAGAAATAAGCCAATTGGAGACGCTGCGGAGGGTGAAAGAGCTGGACGGTTGTGCCCTCGCGATCTCCGGCATCAGCGTAGCTCCCGTCGACTGGTTCGCCCTCCGCGGTCTCCTGACGCCGTGCAGCTCTCGCATTGTGGCCCCCCGCCCTTGGACTGCTTCGACCGGATCCCCACTTTCCTATCTCCTTCTTTTTCTCTCGCTTGGCTGTCTTCTTCTCCGTCTATTTTCCTTCTATTCTTTTTAACCCTCCTTCCCCCACCCCTATAAGGCACTGCGCCGTGTCGCCTGAAGGCAGACAGAAATTAGGTGCCTTTTTCCTCTTCTTTCTAACCACTACCACCACCACCCTTGCGTGCGGCAGGGGTCCCGCAACGTGCGTTGCGGCTGTGCGGGAAGCGCGTGGAACGGCTCTAAAGGGCTCCTCTGTCCGGGCCTGACCACGCGTACGGGCTGCAGCGTGTCAGCGCTTGGCTTCTAGACTGGAGGTCCCGCCCTCTCCCTATACAGAGAGAGAGAGCGCGTAACTTCGTGTAGCCGTTCGCCCTCTCCCATTATAAGGAGATGGCGCGGCGCCTAGTCTAAACGTCGCGCAGTGACGCCCTGCAACGCGTACGGGATACGCGCATGTGGCCAGGCCTAAATTTAGAGAACTCCCCGCCGCGGTGGTCTAGTGGCTCAGGTTCTCGGCTGCTGACCTGCAGGTCGCGGGATCGAATATCAGCTGTGGCGGCTGCATTTCCGATGGAGGCGGAAGTGTTGTAGGCCCGTGTGCTCAGATTTGGGTTCACGTTAAAGAACCCCAGGTGGTCTAAATATCCGGAGCCCTCCACTACGGCGTCTCTCATAATCATATGGTGGTTTTTGGACATTAAACTCCACATATCAATCAATCAATCAAATCTGGAGAACTGCACACGTATAGCGCATACGTGCGTACGTTATGACCGGCCTCGCTGATAGACCCCGTACCTTTCACTACGCTGCATCGTAGTATCAACGCGTGTCGTCATATAGCTCTCTATTCCTCCTCGGCGCGGCGCTTGCCCATCAGAAAAGCTGCAAAAGTGAGAATCAAACAGAACTCTCTTTCGCTCGCAAGAAAGAAGCCGGCTTATCAGTGGGAGGCTGTGGGGGAACGTTCGCGAATTGATCGCCTCGTTCTAACATCTCTGCTTCCAAAACATTTTCGTTTCCTGCTCACGTTTCATTTTTTTTTATAGCGCGTTTTATTTTTCACCCCTCTTAAGTCATATCTCTTCCCTCTCCTCGCAGTCGCCTCCTCCTCGGATTCGCGATGCCTTTACAGGAGTCCATATAGAAACGGCCGACGCCGCTTTCCTACCAGCATCAGGAGTGGGTGCTGGCGTTGCTGTGTGCAGCAGCAGGGTCGTGGGGGCCAGCGCTCGGTGCGGATTACTAATACGCCCGAGTCTTATCTCGGCGTGAAACTCGATACGCGCGCTCGAGCTTCTCTTATCGATGTACGGCTTACACGACGTCGTCGTCTTTCGTCGTAAGTCGTCGTCGGCGAACGGGGTTGGTATTCTCGAAAGAAAAAAAAAAGAGAAAAAAAAACACAGCCGACAAGGGATCACCGCCCCGATGAGGAACAGGTGCCGGGTAGCACGTAGGCGAAGAGAAGGTCTGTAGAAAGTTGTAAAAGTGACGTCGGGAGGACGCGCTTGTTCGTTTCGGGATGTCTATAATACGTCTTGATGTGTTGTGTATGCTGTTTAGCGTGTTAGACGTCTTGAGCCGTACTCAAGACGTCTACAGTACGTCTGGAAGTGGTGTTCATGTTTGTCTGTACATCTCGAACATTTTTTTCTCTTTCCGTCTTTTTATACAGTTTGGTTATCGTACAAGAGCGCCGTATCTTTTTTGTTGCTGTCTTAAATACGGCTCGAGACATCTAGAATGCGTCTTGAAAATAACATGTGCTGGTTCGTGTCAAAAACACCTGAATAAAATACTCCCCCCTTCCCTCGTTTTTTATGCCGGTTGATTATTCCTGCTTGGACCACTTAGTGTTCGCAGTATGTATTAAATAAATAAATAAATAAATAAATAAATAAATAAATTATTTATTTAGGAGCATCTAGACGCGCCTCAAAAAATGTCCTATGCTCTTGTTCGTGGTGGAAGCGTCGCCATGATATCGAGAGGCGTGACGTTTGTTTTAAGACGTCTAAGAGACGTTTACAAAATACTGGGGCTCGTCCAGATAGTCTGGAAACGTCTCGAACATGTCTCCTGGAGGAAATAGGGAGATATGAAGCTACCGCGCCTCAGGATGAGCTTCTATGTACCGAAGGTGTGGCATGCAACGAGAACGTCCACATTGCGAAAGTTTCGTTGTCAACTCAAGTTTATTTTATGCAACTGTTGCGCAACGTTGCCACGCATTGGGATCGTCAATTACAAGCGAGATTAGAAAGATAAATGTCCGTGCTAAACGTAGGTGTTTGGTCTTGGTGCGGTCGTGATCACTCCCACTGTTTTGACGTCTCCACCTTCACGAAATATCTTGGTAGAAAGCGATACGATGTACGTACCTAAGCGCAACAAGGCAAACTTCGGACTCTTGGTATTTTGCGCGCATACGGTGTGTGTGGGTGGTGGTAATGAGGGGGGGGGGGGATCGCTTCGGTTATCAAGCATGGCGCAGCAAATGCGTGTTTGTCTATAGAACGTTCTTGATATGCGACCACCTGTTTGTGAGTCTAATGACGTAGCCACCTGCTACAGGTCAACTGTAAACTGAATGCGTGTCGTTTTGATGCAGTACACGGATGAATTTGAGGAATGTCGGGCGAACTAAGTATAGGTGCAGGTTATGAATATAGACGCCGGCCGTTGTCGAATAAGACTCACGGGGGTTCAGGGGTTCATTTCTCCGGGCCGACTCGGAGGCGAAATCCGTGTCGTTTTTCTGTATCGATTGTATCGATTCTCCCCCCCACCCTTATCCTGGCCCGTCGCTAGGAGGGGGAAAGGGAGCAGCCCCGTTTCCCGAAATGCTGATGGAGGTGAGCGTTTTACCGAAAGTAATATGTGAAAGTAGGTGTTCTTCTAGAAAGAATGGCTGAAAGCTTGTGCTAGGTGGCGCAATCGTTTAATACGCAGCGAAGCTAATTGGTCTCAGTGCTTGTTCATTGCTGTAACGAGGCACAACTATTGCTTAAACTTTTGCTTGAACTTGGCTTGAACTTATGAAACGAGTGGTCAAACGCGAGCTGTATTCTCCAGCTTTTAGAGCAACAGAATATCGCGTCAAAGTGATGTGACTATGGTGACGCTCATACATACCATTCGTTGTGCTAGCTGTTTCCTTGTACCTGTTTTAGGGGAACCTGTGTATAATGGGAGTTACCCAACTTCGGTGACACGTTATGATGACGGTAGTTTTTTTTTCTGATGAGCCGCTCAAATTTCTGCGGCACGTGCCTTTTTAACGTACCTTGTTAGCTTGTTGTGCCAACCTTTATTGTCAAACTTGCGTCAAGCTTCATTGTTGACGAATGCAACATACGTAGTTTCTAGATTCATGGAATACGGGATTTCTGTAAATGTGGTTTGTTTACTATTCCTAATATAATTGCTATTATTATCATTTGTTTTGATAATAATAGTGTTTTATTTACTAAGTTTTGTTTCTTGTACATTGGAATTATTTGCGCTATTTGTGGTTCCGTGAAAGATTGCTAGGGTTGAGGCTTGGGCTAGTTGGTTAGTGCTTATAAAAGGCAAAAACAGCGAAAAATTTAACGGGACACACAAGATGAAGAACGCACGACATCACTGTTGTTGCGCCTTCTTCTACTTGTGTGTCCCGTCTGAATTTCGCGCTGTTTTTTTTTTCAAACACGCGTGAAAGATCTGGCTATTTAAAAAATAATACGGCCATTTCAGACGTCCTGGTGTCCAAGAGGATCGAAACTGACCAGTCTAATCTCCGAGCGCTCGATGGCTGAAAGGGGTACTGACACGTGTTTTCAAAGTGACTTTATTCTGCCATATAGAGAGCTCTGATCAAGTTAGGAGCTTAGTCATTTCTGCGCTATATTTTAAGTTTATAATAAACTCAATCTTGCACACGTGCTGACATCATGAACACTAGCGTGACGTCAAACAGCTACGCCATCAATTCTGGTGACCTCTCACACCATCACGGCGCGTTGTGCATCTCCAACGAAGTCACAGATCGTAGACGCCGCATAAATGTTACAACTTGCGTGCTCATGTGACAAGAAGCACACGTGCAGTATTGACGTCATCCCAGGGTATAGTAGATACCCATACTCGCTTTTAAGGACATCTAATTAATTTTTAAGGGTGGACTCACGTTTACCGCTGCTCATTCCAAGCTCTTAAGGGGTTTCACCTCTTATGCGACGCAAAAAAAGAAATGACGGGGAATGTTCGTGTCAATTACCCTTTAAGCTCTCGTTGTTTGCTTGTTTCCAATGCAAATGGGCGACGGTCTCGTTCGTTTGCGTAGGAAGACGCTGCCACACGAGAAACTGTTTGTGTGGACGCGGCACAGTCATTAGAGCAGCAAAGCGAATGATCACAAAACAGACAGTGCGTAATGAAATGGGGCAATATTATCTTTACTCGTTTGTACGAAAACGTTTTTTTGTGCGTGTGATTTTTTTATTACAGTGGTGGGGAAGAGTAAGACGGAGTATAAAGAGACAGAAATTATTTCGCGATGATGTGCACTTGCCGTCATCCGCAGCGGTGAAGTGGTTCACTTTCGATGCCGAAGGTATCGGTTTTGCTTCCCAGTGTCTTCGGGCTCTTACCCATTATTCTAAGAAGGATAGTGGTACCCCGTGTTATCGCTCGATTGTGTATGTATGTAAGGTACTGAGGTCGATCTTCATAAGTAAAAGCATGGCCATGTCTTATGTGACCCTTGCATGGTTCATGACTTGGCGCCATCTTTGAGCACACCACTCGATCAGGTGTCCTTTTTGCTGTCTTCTTTACGTCACCGGCTTAATTATTACTTCAACTTACCACCTTTAATTACCACGCAACTCCGCCTGATGCACGAGAAGGCGCCCCGAGCTTTGTTATTCCAAACCGACTTACTCATGTAAACTCGGCTAGGTGTCACCTCAAGTATTCTTTGCAAACTCTATCAACTCGAACTTATCGAGCTCATTATAAACTACTACGTCCAGTAGGGTGCCACAGACAGGTGCTCGCGACACCTGACACTTCGACCGGTGAAATGTTAATTATGCTCAGAGCAACGTTACCCGCAAAAATTAAAGCGGTTCTTTCATCACTTACGCCTGTCTTCTCAAACAAAGACCCCCCCCCCCCCCCCCGTGCTGAATGTGCACCAGCGCCACCTCCTGCGGCAACAGATGCACGACTCCATCTCAATTCTAATCCCAGCGGCGTCGATAGCACTGAACTCATTCCCGTTCCGAACCCATACTACCTACTCTCGAAGCAGCTCCATTCACCACACTTCCACCCTTCCTCTTTCACAAGAATGCGTACTAGAAAGACGCTATTCCTCCGCTACTCTCTCTCTATCTTTCTCTCTCGCTCGTTTTTTTTTAAACTACAGTACGATAGCGTACCGAAACGACACACTCGACGCCATCAACTGCGCCGTCCCTGTAGACGAGGCACCGCCGGTCTGGCTGGTCTCGCTATCAAACTCGAAACCCGCGGTTCGTTCGCAGCACTCCCCGTCTATTCCGCCCTCTCCCTCTTACTCGACGCATTCAGTGTGTGTACCGTTCACCTATATAGCGTCAGGGAAAAACGACTCGATCGAGAGACACCGAATGAAAGGATCGCGCCTATTGAAATCAGGAACACCGGTGCCGCGACCGCTTGTCTGACCTCGCGGCTTTCGAACGAGCCAAGGGTCCATCGTATTTCGCCGAGCTGCAACCGCCGACAATTCGAAACCCTCGCCCATATATATATCTCTCTCTTTTCCCCCAGGGGACGAGCTCTTTCCCGCAGGAGCAAGACGCGGGCAGATTGCCTTTGGCGCCCGTGTCAACTGCCTCTGCCTCCCGCGACGCGGTTTGCACATATAGTCTATGCGTAACGCGGCAGTGTTCAGCGCCTGTGGCGCCCCCTGCACTATTTTGCTTACGGTCTTCGTGGCGGGTGCCGGCAACAACGCGCATATTTCACGCCTCCGTCGCGCTCCTCTTCTTCCCGAAACTGCTCCCCGATGACTTGAAACGACGCCCCCTTTCTTCCCTATATCCACTTCCCGAAACCTTAGCGTGACGGACGCTGCGGTCGTATAACGCGATCCGACGAGAGAGCACGAAAAGAAAGCTGGGGCTGGATGGGAGACGCTATAGGTTATACGCTCGCGAGCTCTTGTAATATAGTGCGGAAACTGTACGCCATTGCGTATCTCACACCGTGGGCATGGCGTAGTCGCGGCCATGAATGCCGTTAGCGCCGCCGAGCGTCGATGGTTTGGCGTAGGGGACTGTTGCTATGTGGAAACTTTTTTTGTTGTTACGGAGCTGCGGTGGTGTCGACGCGCGTAACAGCCCCGTTGCAAGAAGAGCTAGAGATGCGCAACTCGAGCCCTCGTGTCGCGCTACCGCGTTTGCTCGTTTATAACTACAGATGTTACTGTAGCAGCACGCGTGACGCAGCAGTTAGGCCGACCTCTCTCTATCAGGGCACCCACGACGTGGTTAAAGGCCTCGATGAAGACGTGTCGCCTCATGGAATGAGGAAGAACGTGTATATGTTATAATGGTCATGTACAGAAGATGAAGTGATGGTAATGTATACTTAAAATGTACAAATATGAGCGTGAATTATTCCTTCAAGTCTGGAACATTGTCTCTTCTGTCAAGTACAACGTTGTGTCCATAGTTAAGGCATAACAATGAAAAAAAGCGAAACAAAAACGGGACATTGAACGCACAGGGCACAGCTAGCGCTATGAACTCTATCAACCATCAACTGTAAACTTATAGTGCTACGTTCTGTGTTTTCATTGCACCGTTCCCTGCGATGTCTGCGACCATATACATTAAACAACTAACTCGTCTAACAGCAGTTCTCTTTTCGTACTCTCCGTCAGCCGGTTGCTCTACGGCACCCCGACTGTGCGGCCCTGATTGAGTAAAATGCCCAGTCCAATATCTCCCAGAAATGACTGGCCGAGGATCCAACTCTCCTGCGTTCTCCTTAGACTTGGCTGTAGCTTATATTCGCGAAAACGTGACATAAGCCACCGTGCCAGACACCTATTCGGACCCAGGGAGAGGCGTCAACCACCGTTCCGGGTCCCACGCACGTGTTGCTCGGCACCCGAATCTTCTTCCCCGTGTTTAAACATTCATTCAAGAGCCCGGTCTCATTAAGGGGCGCGCCGCACGTGGCTCTAAAGTGCACTTTCGAGTCTGGCGATGTGCGTGGAATATGCGTTCGCGTCGTTGCTGCCGCGTAATTTCTGCCAACGCGCGCGGCTGCCAAGATAGCAACGTTGGGTGGGCTGGATTTTTTGTGCGTCGAGCCACGGTACTGGTCGCGCAATGTGCCGATGCGTCTTCGCTGGCGCATTAGCTTTACCTTATGTATCGCGTTGATCTATCTATCTATCTATCTATCTATCTATCTATCTATCTATCTATCTATCTATCTATCTATCTATCTTTCTTTCTTCTTTCTTTCTTCTTTCTTTCCTTCCTTCTTTCTTTCTTTCTTCTTTCTTTTTTTTCTTTCATAACTTCTCATTGTGCAATGTTCCCTTCTACCTGTTTGCTTTTTGTATGCTGGGCAACCAATCGGACCATCATCGATGTGCCTATCAGTGCAGAGCTTCAGCTTTTACCGGTAGCAACGACGATATTGCGTTCACCTCTAGGCATCAGTGAAAAGGGGGAATGTAAAATGGCAAGGCACCTTTATAAAAGATCACACTGTCGTATCAAAGTTGATCGATCGTCGTCAAGCGTACTAACCACGAGCGCATCAATTATCGGAAAACAGCACACAAATACGCGAGTAACAGGCGCACCTTGAAGGGCCGCCGTTTGGTTAGCACGTCGGTACCACTTTGCTTTGCTGCTGAGCATGCGTCAATTGCCGTGTTTCTTCGGGCCCTGGAACAAGAAGCGACGCACTCCTAGAGTGAAGTCAACGGGACGGCTTTACGCTCTCCCATAGTAAGAGTACCTCGTACTCTAAATCGTTACCCCCCTTTTTCTGAACAAACAAATGCCTTCGGGACGGCTTTAAGCTCTCCCATGGTAGAGTAAGTAGCTAGTACTCTAAATCATTAACCCTTTTTCTCTATAAACAAATGGGACGGCTTTAGGCTTTCCCATAGTCGAGTGCTCGCGGTACTCTAAATCGTTAATCACTTTTTCTGAACACATCCCGTGATCACTGGGACAGCTTTATGCTCTCGTATGATCGAGTACCTCGTACTCTAGATCGTTATCAACTTTTAAATGCGAAACATTTCTTAGCAAACTTCGGCTACTTTGAGCGTATCTATCTATCTATCTATCTATCTATCTATCTATCTATCTATCTATCTATCTATCTATCTATCTATCTATCTATCTATCTATCTATCTATCTATCTATCTATCTATCTATCATTATTAGCGGAGAGAAAATTTCGCGCGTAAATATGCACGTGTAGCGAAAGAAGTTTTAACGTGTATTTTCGGTAGTTTCGCGGCATTGGCTCCATGAAGAGAGAGAGAGAGAGAGAAAATTTAATGCGGAAAGGCAGGGAGGTTAACCAGAAAACATATCCGGTTTGCTACCCTGCACTGGGGAAGGGGTAAGGGGAGACAGAAAAGTAAGAAAAAGAAATGGGAAAGGGAGGAAGAGAAGCACAAACACACACACACACATGCGCACACAGTAGTGTCACAATCGTTCAACGAGGCGGGTCGCTCGCAGAAACTTCATCAGCGCCTTCGTTGCTTTCTGGCGTGAAGCTCGATCTTTCCGACATTCCAAGATGGACTGCTCAGAAAGTGGCTGGTCGTCGAGGCGAGCAAACACTGCTGAGAGGGACTGTCGCTGAGAGCTGTACTGGGGGCACTGACATAAAATATGTTCAATTGTTTCGTCATTGTCGCAATGGTCGCATGCAGCGCTGTCTCTCATTCCGATGCGGCAGGCAAAGGCGTTCGTGAAAGACACCCCAAGCCACATGCGGCAGAGAAGGGTCGTCTCGGATCGGGGTAGGCCAGATGGAATAGTAAGTCGTAGGCATGGGTCCAGGCGGTGAAGACGGGTGTGGAGAAAACCGGGCGTATTCCGCATAGACCTTGCGACATCCTGCGCAAGCGTATTAATCTTTGCTGCTGCGTCGCTTCTTGATAGTGGAATAGGATCCATCACTCCATTTTCGTGAGCATTCTTAGCTGCATCGTCGGCATGCTCGTTACCGATGATGCCGCAATGGCCTGGTAACCACTGAAAAGATATGTCATGTCCTTCATCTATTAGGTGATGGTACAGTTGTCGTATTTCGAGCGCCAATTGGTCTTGAGGCCCACGACGTAGAGCATTGTGTAGACATTGGAGAGCTGGTTTCGAATCAGTAAAAATGCTCCATTTTTGTGGTGTCTCTCGATCAATCCTGCGGAGTGCGCTGCGGAGTGCCGCGAGCTCCACGGCTGTCGATGTCGTCTTGTGTGACGTTCTGAACTGGATGGTTTCGGCTCTTGCTGGGAAGATCACAGCTCCTGCAGATCCTCCAACAGTTGTCGAGCCATCCGTGTAAAGTTTGACATGATCTTTGTATTCTTCGTGTAGCATGAGTAGAATCATCTGCTTTAAAGCTGGCGCCGAGAGCTCCGCCTTCTTGCGAATCCCCGGCGCTGTCAAGCGCAGTTTTGGTCGGTCCAAGCACCAAGGAGGTGTTAGTATCCGTTCCGGAGGCGTGTAGACTGTTGGAAGGCACTCACGGAAAGTCAATACTCTCTTACAGAAGGAGGCACTCGGTCGATCTTCTGGAAGCGAAGCTAGGTGGTGGGCAGGGGCGCGAGCAAGGTGTCTAATATGAGCTCTAAGCACCTCCAAAGTAATGTGCACTGTGGCCGGATGATCTTTGGCGATTGCGATGGTTTCCGCTGTTGATGTACAGCGTGGTAATCCAAGACAAACTCTGAGTGCCTGGCCCTGGGCGTTTTCTATTGTGCGTATACTGCTTTTGCAAGCGTTCGTCAGAACCGGCAAGCTATACCGCAGGTACCCCAGAAACAGCGTTTTGTACAAATGCAACATCGCGTGCACTGATGTGCCCCACGTTTTGCCTCCGAGGAACTTGAAAAGTTGTGCGATGGCCGTTAGGCGCTTCTTTAGAGTGGCCACATGGGGACTCCAGCAGAGATTTCGATCGATCGTGACCCCCAAAAACCTGTGGGTCCTGGCGTAGCAGACACTGTGTCCATCGATGGCGATGGGATATGACGTCATTGCCTTCCGCGTGAACGCGACCAGCGCCGATTTCTCAGGAGAAATCTCGAGGCCTTGTTCTCTAAGGTACGCCGATATTGAATTCGCTGCTTTCTGGAGTCTCGCACGTACCTGAGGACGTGTTACACCTGACGTCCAGACACAAATATCATCCAGAGAAATAGCTCCATGAAGTTTTCTCAAAGTTCGTATGCTAAGTGTATGGCACCCGCAGATTACAATGTACTTCATTTTTATCGATTTCAAGGTGCGTGGGACCCAGTCGACGCGTTCGAAATTCCTTTCGTCATGGTGTTCGGTGCTGGAATCTCAAGTTGTCCTTGCTACCCGCCTTTTCCTGTCGCTGTAAGAGCGGTATTTTTCGGATTGTGAAATAGTACACTACTGGTACGAAAGAGTCGTTTTTCCTATTTAGTGTCCCTTTTATTTAGTGTTGAAACAAATGCTTTTAGTATACATATCATTCCGGGCTTTAACACTAAGTGTAAATTTAGGTGCTTGTTTTTCTTTGTTAGACGAAGGTTGCGGGATCGAATCCCGGCTGCGGCGGCTGCATTTTCGATGGAGGCGGAAATGTTGTAGGCCCGTGTGCTCAGATTTGAGTGCACGTTAAAGAACCCCAGGTGGTCGAAATTTCCGGAGCCCTCCACTACGGCGTCTCTCATAATCATATGGTGATTTTGGGACGTTAAACCCGACAAATCAATCAAATCACGTAGATTAATGGGGTTCTGAGAAAAAATTGTGTGAAACAAAAATTTACCCCCCCCCCCTTTATTTTTTGTTTTGTTTGCAGATGCTACTTCATGAAGCGTTTAAAAATTACTTCAGAACCTCTTCATGTTATTTCGTTTCCGTTCACAAAACACCTGACGCGTGTTTTATTTGTGTGTTCGATGCTATTAATGTCAGCGTGCGGAGGAAAAGCCTTGACAGCCAAATTGCTTGGCAGCGTGTGCGGCCGCTTCAGCCTCGACGTCCTTTATTTTTCCGAACAGGTGAGACGGGCGTCGAAATCCAGCGAGACATGAGTGAATCCGCCTGCTTTTACGCGTTCTTGGATCCCAGGTGTTTCCTGTTCAACCCGTTCGCTGAATGTTTTCGCGCTTAATAAAGTATTTTTTTCTTTCCAACGTCGTCATTTTGACGTGACGCCGTCTGCGCGCGGTAGGGCTCCATCACTCGGCGCGTCATGCATTCGTGGAGTTCGCCCTATCTGTGCCTGCTTGGTTTCCTTGTTAAAATTAGCATTCCTTCCAGAAAGAAAAAATCACAGCATATCCACGGAGTGAATGATGATTGGTGGGGCGCAGCGTTCGTCAGTCTGTCTGTCCATTCGTTCTTGCGTCCGCCTATCTGTGTGATCCTTGGTGCATCCGTCCGTTTGTTCATTCGTCTGTCTGTCCGTCCATCTCTTTTGCGGCCATCCCTCTGTCTGTCCGTCCGTGCGTGTGTCAGTCCGTTCGTCCGTCCATATGTCTAGAGAAAACTCCAAGCACAGCCATCTCACATCTTTTCATCATGTGTTCATCATATACAAGTGCCCCCATCCAGCAGATATTGTAAGGACCGCTATTTCGGGTATGTGCCACTTGTGGTTACGTACTACGGGGGACGCACAAGCCACGCCATAAGGAGCTTCGCCCCTAAAAAAGGAAATAAAAGAAGTAGACTTGTCGAGTTACCATGACCATCGAATTCGCCTGAAGCGTTCTTGAAAGTTATCGGGGCCAAACTACGCATTTTCTGACTTCCTTTCTAGCTTTTCGTTTCGAGAAACAATGTGGAATGAAAGCATCACTTCACAATTGATAACTGCTGTGCCTTGTAGATAAATTGGGAGATGATAGACAAAAATTGCTTCAATTAGATGCTGGAGATGTCAGCCCAGCTGTGCGCCTGAGAAGTAATTCCTTGTGATATGTACACTGATAAACAAATGACAACACACACACACACACACACACACACAC
>WOVY01015623.1:0-24227 GCA_013436015.1 Rhipicephalus annulatus
CTGTAGAACCAACAAGGCAATTCGAAAAAGTCGATCGCTTATCTGACTCACTCGTGCACTCAACACTTGACTGGGAAGTACGAGCTCTTAGAAGCGCGCTGATCTCGCGATTGCCCGCACTCCTATTTAAAAGCGCCCTTGCGGTCTCTCTTTCGGGCATCATTCCTTCCGGCAGCGCCGCAAGCGTGTTGATACAGGGCCTCACCTCCCAGACTTTGCAGCTAAATACGCGCGGCCAAACGTACTCGAATCCAGTGTTTACACTGGGAACGCGAAAGGTCCGAGAAGGGTCGGGGGTGTGATCTACTGTGGGCTACCGGAGTCGTTCCCATATATAGACGAGGCGTTAAATCTGCCGTCTTTCTTCCTCCCCGCTGAGTAGCGAAGAAGCCCCGGGGTCGGCGCTAGCGAGGGGCGACTGTTACAGCCGGCACGCGCTCACACTCGCTCAGAGTGCCTATAAATCTGAGAAGATTAGCGCTTGCTCCGAAAGGCTGCGCCAACAGCTCTTAGATAGCTTTTTAGCTATTGACGCTACCAGAGGAACGGTCTCGGGGGTTCGAAAGGGGGATTTGGAGATTGCCCCCCCCCCTCCCTTTTTCTCATCATCCGGTTATCTCTCGCCATTGTCTGCCCATAAGAGGCCCAGGGACGACGCCAAGCCCTCTGGAGGTTTCGTGCCCTTTGTGCGCGTATAAAGCGACGTTGTGTTGTCTCTATTGTGAGCCAGTATACGGCCTGTCCCTGAGCGCAGCTTCTATTGTATGTTTAGCTTCGGCATTTGAAGTTCTGCCTTTCCTGCTTGTTGGTGTCTCGCGAAATGGGTATACCTCAGAGATGATGAGGATGCTAGGTAGTTATTTGCTGTATAGCGCTTGCCTAAACACACGCGTCTTCTTGACACTCACTAAAAGGAAGCTTTTAATGAGTTACGAAGCGCGTTCAAATTATTGAGATGTAAAGTATTTAACCTGTGCCGCTAGATATTGTGGCATATGTTAGCTTGATATACTTGCCGAGGCGCCTTGACGTTTTGGAAATGCACAGAGCTGTTTTTCGTAGAACGTTACGAAGCTTTTTTTTTTCGTGTGCCCTATGCTCTAGTTTTGTGTTATGGAAGTAATTAATCAGTTGTGAAGCTTAAATTATTTGTAGGGATTACGATGTTGCTCCAAAGCTTCGACAAAAGCAGTGATTTGTGCTGGTTCTTGTAACATTCATTTAACCGTTCTTTTCCGGCCGTTGGGCATGTCGCTTTGGACTACAACATGGCCCAGTATAGCATTTACTACTTGTAGTTTTCCTCCCTGCAGTGTCGTTACTAGGAACTCGTGAGGGCGACCGTGATTAGGCGGCGATTTAATTGCGCTCGCTCAACCCTGTCGTCCATCTGGTCGGCCCGCCGTGCCGCGGACGTAACGGCGACGCCAGCGCCGTGATTGAGCGTTCCGCTCACTGACACCGCGGCGCTGCCATACGGCTCGCGGCGCTCGCTGAACCGTGGCAGCGCTGCGAACGAGCCCGGACTGCACGCGTGAAGACGTCGTGACGCTTCGGGCAAAATCTATGTGCTATCACTCGACTATGAATTGACACAATATGACGCTGATACTTTGGCAGTGCTTTTCAAGCGGAATATTTTTAACGATGAAGCCCTCGGGAAATCGTGCTCCGTCGTGAAAAATTTCTCGGGATTCGGGTGAGCCACACTCCTGAGTATGGCATGTGCGAGCTTTAAACAAAAACTTTGCTCGGTGAAGAGAAGCACGTAAAGTGTGTGAAATCGAGAAAGAGAGAGAGAAAGAAACTGAAAAAGAAAGAAAAAGAGTGGAAGGAGGAGACAGAGATAGAAAGCTATAGAAAGTTATAGAAGAATAAAAAATCAAAAGAAATAAGGGGGGGGGGGACGCCAAGTTTGCGCGGAAGGCGCAGCATAGTCACAGCGAAAGCTAGAAAAGCGGATTTTCAGAGCCTTTTCTTAAAATTCATTGGAAATACTTGTGCAAGCACACTTGCTGGATACCCATTACGGCATAATAATAAAAATTTTTGTGTAGTAGGCTGGCATTCGCTATGCTATTTTGGTCATTATTCAGAGAAGTGTGGCAGCTTGGGCTAGTTGGTATGACATGACGATAGTTATAGCGCGAGAACAGAACGACGACAAGAAGGACACGAAGGACACGAGCGCTCGTGTCCTTCGTGTCCTTCTTGTCTTTTTGTCATCGTTCTGTTCTCGCGCTTTAACTATCGTCTTCTGAGAAGCGTGGTATCCGCTAAACACTTGCAAGGAACTTTGTGCCAATTGTTCACGCAGTGGCTGACGACAATGAGGAATTGCGCTTATTTGTCTCTCCTTTGTGTCCCGTTGGTTTGTGCTTCCAATTATTCCATCATGAATTTGTACCAACTAGCCCGCCTGTCAACCCTACTGTAATGAGGAATTGTGCCTGAAGTGGAAGAACAAGTTTTTTGTAATGGGTTGGAGCACTGGACGACCCACTCGTTACGCTAGTTGCATTGTGCGACGACTATAGTTGTTCTTTCGCTGTTTTAAAACGCTTTATAAGTCGTATTAACGCGATTGCGTTGCCGACATCAATCCTGCCGAAGGCAAGTTTGCCAACAAATCAGAAGCACTGGCGTGGCTCAATGGTAGAATACTCGGCTTGCACCTAACGGACCCTGGTTCGAGTCCCACTGTGTCATTGGTACAAGATTTTTTATTCTAATTTCGTGCGTTGTGGTTACGGACACCGGCGGTGGCGGCGGCTGACAACTACGGCAGCTCGTAACCCGAGTTTTGATCTCGTAACAGCTTTCGCTGTAGAAAAAACACAGAAAAGTAGAAAACAAATAGACAAAAAATAAACAGAGACGTAAAAGAGATAAATAAGACAGACAGCAAAGAAAGAAACAGAGAGAGAAGGAAAATAAAGACAGAAAGAGCGAAAAAGGGGAAAAAATGGAGAACAGAAAAAAAAACGAAATAGAAAGAAATTGATACTAATATAGACATGAGAACAGACAGAATGAGAGAGACAGAAAAGAAACAAAAAAAAAATTAATAGAATCAAGGAAGGCCATGCAGCGCCGCTCTGCCTTCAGGCTTGGCACTGCTTTTTGTTTGTTTTAGCTTTTCTATGTCCGCTGCAGTGGCGTATAACGGTTATAGCGCTCGGCAGCTCACCCGCAGGTCGCGGGTTCGATACCGGCTGCGGCGAAATGGTCCGTGTACTGTGCGATCTCGGTGCACGTTGGTCGCCCCAGGTGGTCAAAATTACTGGAGCCCTCCTCTACGGCGTCTCTCATAACCATATCGTGGCATTGGGGCGTAAAGCCCCATATATCATTACTATTTATCTGCTCAATGTTTATATTGATCATATCGGAACTCTGAATAGCGACACAAAGGCGTATTCACTTCCTGTTCACTTGGGACAGAGAAGTAATGTGTGCTTCTGTGCAGATATAGTGACTTTCAGTTAAGGTAATGAACGTGATTGAACAGTCGCGGTAAGATAATATTCGCTGTCTCGGATGCCCAGCCAGCAGTTTTGGCCCTGATTTCGCAGCACTGCTGTGGATACAATTTCGCAGTTCAATAACTTAAGAATAATTGATTGCGGAGGTTTCACGATCTGAAACCACGGTTTGATTATAAGGGACGCCATCATGCAGGACACCGGAAATTTCGACCATCTGTAGTTTTTTAACGTGCCCCTAAATCTACATACACGGACCTTCAGCCTTTCGCCTCCATCAAAATGCGGCCGTCACGGCCGGGATTCGATCCCATGACCTTCGGGCTAACAGTCGAACACCAAAACTGCTTGACCAACCGTGATGGGTGTGATATAATAATAAAGGGGAAGAAAACCAACTAAGACAGGCAGTGACAGGAATGAGCCGAGAAGTGTTCAGGGACGCTTCGTAAGGCATATCCCTCTATTCGGGGATTATACGAGGCACCCATAACCGTCCACGCCTTCGTTTCCTCTTCTAACCGCTGTCATATCCTAGCTTCGTCTTGGCGCTCGCGAGACCGCCCACCCGCTGCGCACAATGGCGCGACACGAGGTGGGCCGTGCGTATACGGGGCCTCAGTTTTATATCGGCCGGCTGACTTACGAGCGGCGCTTTATGAACCAGATCCGAGCCCCCGTGTTGCGCGCAAAGGAGCGACTAAAGTCTGCCGCGCAGCGACCCCCCTCGGCGTTGGCGCGAGTCCGCTAACGCCCTTCTAATCTGATCACGTCTCCGCCGCGAATCCCGAGGTACTGACCAGCCGCCGACTTATCGCCCGCCATCCGGGCTATGCCTTCGCCACACGACCTCGGAGCCCCGCGTGGAAAGCTGCCCAGCGAAACACATTCAAACAAAAATGATTACAAAGAGGAGAGTGCTTTGTTTTCTTTGTTTTTAGACGCTATTTCTAAACGAGGCGGCGGTCGCCTCCCGCCGGTCTTCTCCGCAATGCTTATTGGCGCCGTACTAGGGCTACCGATACGGTCGCCGTCCCATCGCGGGAGATTTGTGGCCAACGGGGTTTTTGGCCGGACGGAAGTGTCAGCGCGTGCCACTGTCCACTGACCCTTAGGAAAGAAAGGTCAGCTAGTCGAGAGAGAGAGAGAGAGAAAAGAAGGCATATTGAGGCATGGCGAGAGAGCTATTAAGACTCGGACGTAGCTGGACCACTCGTGAGAACGGCGATGGAGGGTCGTCCCCGGGCTCATTTTCTGCTCCATATGCGCGGCCATTTCGAACACTGACTGAAGGGAGTGCGAACCCTTCTTTCTCTTTCCGCCCTTTTGCATTTCAATAGCCGAGGTCAAATGACCGTTGCGGATGGACAGTGTGGCGGAGTGAATGCTGGGAGCCGCGTGTCCACGTACGGCCTGACCTTCGTGCAGTTCAGACTTTTAATCAGGGTCGGGTGATCCTTGAGCTGTGAGTTGCGTGTGCACGCGTGTGTGCGTTGGGGAGGGGTGGGTGAACTTCCCTGTTGAGGTTTTCGCTGATAGCGCACTGCGCAAGCACGATGGAAGCAAAGGAGGTTTGCTGCTCTGCTCCTCGTGCTTGTTGTTGTGGTCTGGGTCCTGTGGGTCTCGTCGTTGGTAGCTGGCTCCCATCGGACTCGTCCCTTATAGCGAGAAGCAATGCTTATATGGGAAAACAGAGACCAGACGTTTATTTACATTAGAGAGAGGTCAATAAGAAAGTTTAGATATATAGTGGCGTTCTTCGTACATGGCGAGTTCTCCACTCGAAAAAGCACCGAATGAGCCGTGGGGGCTCATTATAAAGGGTCTGTCCTCCCCAGATCCCTAGATCGGGGACCGCGTACAGATGGCACCGTCCAATCACGGACCACACATTACCCGCGAGGGTGACGAGCACGCACGGTCCACGCGAACGTTCAAAACTGAAGCGTGGTCACCGCACGGCCATGTGGCACGAACGCGGCTCCCCCCCCGTCAAGGTGTGTCGCTGGGCGAGGGGTCTGGAGTTGATGACTGCATCCATCGAAAGGGCCGCCGTAAACAAGCTTCAAAGGGTGCCGAACGACTCGTTCAATTAGCGGGACGATTCCCGGCCGCCGCCGCCGCCGTCATCTTCCAAAGAAGAAGCTGCACCGGTGGTCTCCCGAACTGCTCACGGCGCCGCGGCGGCAGGACGCCGCACCCTCCGGCCAGGTGGGAACAATACATGGCGGACACCGGCCGCCCACCCGTTTGGCGACTCAAAAGGAACATCAAAAGGAACGCCGATCCATTGTCAGACCTGGCGCCGGTCCTAACAGCCTCTCCGCCGGGGAAAGAAGATCCCGAGGTGCAGTGGCCAGCAGGTACTGTGCAGCGGGATCTGTATTGCAGCTTGTCGGCTCTTCCTCTATTATTTTTGTCCCGAACACTGGATCCGATGATCATTGACCAAGAGGGCGTTGCTCGCAGGGATGAGGTGACCCCTCTCCACCATATTTTCCGCCCACCACCAATGAGGAACTGCGGAAACTGCGCCGAAAGCACACCCACACACGAGCAAGCACACGGCAATTCCCTACTCAGAATCACCAGACCTTAGATTCACCTGTGGAAGGCATTTCCTTCTACCTCAACTTTATTCCTGTGGCCCCCGCCGAGTCGCAACACCACATCAGCCACTTTTGAAGACATTAAACAAAACACTTGACACATGTTTGGATAAATACAGAAAACTAGTGGGCCTCAAATCGAGGATAGAAAGCAGAAAATCGTTTTGAAGCCCTCGGGGTACTAGGGACAACGACTCAGACCATCTGCGTTGCTGTTGAGTTTACCCTTCTTGTAATGGATATCAAAGGTGTATTGTTGAAGAGCTAAGCTCCAGCGCAAAAGACGGCCGTTTTTCGATGACATGGACTGTAGCCATGTGAGGGGACAGTGGTCAGTCTCTATTGTGAACCTAGAACCGGCGATGTAGCAAGCTAGCTTCTGCACAGCCCAAACAACGCAGGCACATTCCTTTTCTGAGGCACTGTATGCTTCCTCACGAACAGAAAGCTTTCTACTGGCATACAGTACAGGGTGTTCCTGGTCGTTCTCTCCCCTCTGACAAAGCACGACACCCATACCCCGGTCGCTGGCGTCACACTGAAGAATGAACGGCTTAGAGTAGTCAGGCGCGCTCAACACTGGCTGACTTTTTAGTGCCTTCTTTAGCGTAGAAAATGCATGTTCCTTGGCCCCATCCCATTTACGGTCTGGGGTTCAGTCTTTCTAAGAGCGTCTGTCAAGGAACTTGCAATGTCAGAGTAACGCGGGATATACCTTTGATAATAACCGGCCAATCCAAGAAACGACCGAATGTCTTTCTTGGTTCGTGGTTGGGGAAAGTTGTCTATTGCGGCCAGCTTTACTTCTGACGGCCGGCGGTAGCCTTGGCCTATTACATGCCCTAGATAAGCTACCTCAGCGCGCCCCAATTGGCATTTCGCAACCTTCACTGTTAAGCCGGCCTCACGCAGACGACATAGCACAGCTCGCAAGTGTTTCATGTGGTCTATCCAGGAAGAAGAAAAAATAGCAATATCATCTAGGTACGGGAGGGCAAAGTCCTCCATACCCTGTAACACTTTGTCCATTAGGCCAGAAAAGCAATAAGGGGCATTCTTTAATCCAAAACTAAGGACCTTCGGCCGAAATGTTCCCATCGGGGAAATAAACGCCGCAAGCCTACTAGCCCTTTCAGTTAGAGGCACCTGCCAGTATCCCCTGACTAAATCCAAAGTCGAGATGAAATTGGCACTGCTGACTTGCTCAAGCCTTTCCTCAATATGCGGAATTGGATAAGTTTGGTCCTTTGTAATCGAGTTGAGCCTCCGATAGTCAATACACGGTCGCGGCTCTTTCCCTGGGACCTCAACCAAGATCAGAGGCGAGGTGTAATCACTCTCTCCTGGCTCGATCACTCCTAGCTCGAGCATTCGGTTTATCTCCGCGGCCATTATTTCCCGTTGCCTCGGGGAAACGCGGTAAGCTTTAGAACGAATTGGTTCCGAAGATGTCAGCTCAATATCATGAACTAGGGCTTTGGTTCTGCCAGGTGTGTCTGAAAATGTTTCTTTAAAGTCAAACAATAGTTCCTTCAGTTCCGCTTTCTGATCTGGCTCCAACTCCGCCTGCTCTACCAGGTTACTAATAGTCTCGCCAATGTCTTTGTTTTCTGTTGTTAACTCCGGGAAATCAATAGGCATTTCTTCCGGTTGATTGAGCGACATGTTTACAACGGCATGCCTCTGCTGGTACGGTTTGAGCAGATTAGTGTGGTACACCTGTTGCGTTTTACGCCTTCCCAGTCCAGTAACCAAGTAATTTGTGTCTGACAATTTCTGAACTACCTCAACAGGTCCCTCCCACTGGACCTGAAGTTTATTCTTCAGTGAGGGTTTCAGTATCATCACTTTTTCCCCTACTCGAAAGCTTCGCGTCCGGGCTGTCTTGTCATAATAGCGCTTAGCGTTGTTTTGAGCTCTGCGCATTTCCTGCTCCGCTAGTTCTTGAGCTGCGTGAAGTCGGTCTAACAGCTCAAGCACGTATGCTACTACCGAAGGGTCGTCCGCCCGGCCCTCCCAAGATTCTCGAACAATGCGAAGTGGGGAGCGAAGAGCACGTCCGTAAACAAGCTCCGCAGGCGAAAACCCTGTTGATTCGTGAGGAGCGATCCGAAGCGCGAACATAGCTGCGGGCAAGCAAGCCTCCCAATCCTCTTTTTGCTCATAACAAAGGGCGCGTAGCAGCCGTTTCATGACTGAATGTACCTTTTCTACAGCATTTGACTGAGGGTGGTACACTGAACTGTGGATGATTTTAACGCCACACTTTTCTAGAAATGTCGAGGTTAGTGCACTTGTAAAAACAGATCCCTGGTCGGACTGAATTTCTGCGGGGAAGCCTACACGTGCAAAGATAGATAAAAGCGCTTTAACTACCTCCTCCGAGCTGAGCTCCTTTAACGGTACTGCTTCCGGGAATTTCGTGGCCGGGCAGAGCACTGTGAGTATGTGCCGGTACCCGGACTGCGTTACAGGAAGTGGACCCACTGTGTCTATAACTAGCCTGCGAAACGGTTCTGTGATAATGGGGACCAGCTTCATAGGTGCTTTAGCCTTATCCCCTGGCTTGCCAACGCGTTGGCACGTGTCGCAGCTTCTTACAAATGCCTCCACCTCCCGAAAGCAGCCGGGCCAGTAAAACTCCCGTAACAAACATTCTTTGTTTTTTTGATGCCGAGATGCCCTGACCACAAACCTCCGTGGACCAGGTGCAGCAGCTCCTTGCGGAAAGGATACGGTACGACTAGCTGATTAAACCGAACTCCTTTTCGACTTGTGTACTTTCTGTACAAGACGTCCCCCTTCTTGGTGAACTGAATGTTTTGCTTAGCCACCCCTTCCTTCGCGTCTGGCGTTATGTTACGGAGAGTGGAGTCATTTTCCTGTTCCACTATCAGTTCTGTAGGACTTACATTTAACAGCTTTATAGTGCATTCTACTTCTCGAGATGCCTCGGATTCATCCGGTTTCTTACATCTTTCTTTAGATATTGTGTTTTGAGGCTCCATTATAGGGCGGTCCAGTTTCGTGCCAGGTAAAGAAGGCTCTGCCGCTGAAGCTGTTTCGTCTGCCACCGGATCTTTACAAACTGTCTGAGCGGCGAGCTCCCTTGCTTTGGATCGAGTTAAGGCCTGTACGATACCCTCACTGAACCCAATTCCTTTTTGTCGCAGCAAGTACTCTGATTTATTTGAGAACAAATACGGGTATTGCACTGGGAGATGTGCCGAAACGGCAGCTTCAGTGTCTAGAACACCGAAAGGGCCTTCGATGCGGACTCTTGCTACTGGGAGACAGGCACTGTTTGTCTCTACTGCTTGTCTTATCCACGCGCATTCTCCTGTAAACTGACTCTCCTCGACATAGGACGGGTGCACTACATCCATAGTGGCGGCCGAATCGCGGAGCACGCGGCACGGTTGGCCATTCACGACTAGGTCTCGGATGTATGGTTCTAGCAATTTCATGTTTTCGTCATTACTACAGAGTGACATTAACACAACTTTCGGGTTCTTACAACCCAAAGAAATATGCCCCGTCTGTTGGCAGTTATAGCAAACTATCGGCTTCTTGGCCTCGAACGCCTTTTTCTGTTGCCCTTCCGCCCTTTTCTCGGGTGCTTCTTCCTTTCTCTTGTTTTTCTCATCACCGCTTCCTTTGGAGTCTAAACCCTCCTTCGGCATATACCGACCCGACTTTGTCCATCGCGGAGGCTTGTCGGCCCGATATTTACTAATCTCCCTCCTAGGGACATCCTTGCCTTCGAGGGCACGGCGATTTACGTACTCCTCTGCGAGCTCTGCCGCTCTCGTGATAGTATCTACTCCTTGTCTATCCTGAACCCAGTACCTAATGTTTTCAGGTAGACGCCGAAAGAATTGTTCCAACGCAAAACACTGCAGAGTCTTTTCCGCGTCGCCAAGCGCACCCTCCTCTCTAAGCCATTCCTCCAGATTTACCTTTAAGGTGTACGCAAACTCTGGGTATGACTCGTCTTTGGCTTTCTCGATCTCACGAAATTTTCGCCTGAACGCCTCCGCTGACAGTCTGTACTTTTTGAGCAGACTCGCTTTGACTCTGTCATAGTCGTCTGCGTCTTCTTTACCCATACGGGCTATAATGTCAGCTACTTTACACGGCAGCAGCGTAAGCAAGCGCTGGGGCCACGTGTTTTTAGCAAAATTTTCCCTCTCGCACGTGCGCTCAAAGTGCACCAGAAAAAGACCCATGTCCCCTCCTACCGCGTAGGATGGCATCAAATCTGTCATTCGGCGCTCTCTTTCTCGTGCCACTGCGCTAGCTCCGTTCATTGATTGAGCCTTTGCTAGTTCAATTTCTAGGCGTTTCATTTCCATACGATCGATACGTTCTCTTTCCTCTTTCTCCTCACGACGTCTCTGTTCCTCTTTTTCCTCCCGGAGCCTCTGCTCCTCTTTTTCCTCACGGAGCCTCTGCTCCTCTTTCCTTTGCGTAATAGCCTCCAAGCATTCGCTCAGCTCATCGTCATCTGCCCCGATCTTCTCGATGGCGTCAATGATCTCCTGCTTTCTTTTCGTCTCGGCAATTACCTGGCCCAGCTCTCGGGCCAACTCTAACAACTCTGGCTTTTTTAGTCCCTTCAAATTCATGGCGGTCCTTGGTGCTGCTAACTCTTTTAACTAAACAACTTTGACGTACTATCAATACTTCCGTCAACCGTTACCAAATCACTGCTTTGTTTACAATCCTACGCAAAGCCTGGTGATATCTCAGCAAAGAAAAGCAGTGCACTCACCCTATGCAGTCATGAATTCGGACGCGTTCCTTCCCGTGTTGTCAGAGATGCCACGAAGCAGTTTTGTCCGACTCTAGGTCCTCCAGACAGCAGGTCTCAGCATTGCCTCCTGGTCGATGAGCTCGATCCCACCGCTGCCACCAGTTGTTGTGGTCTGGGTCCTGTGGGTCTCGTCGTTGGTAGCTGGCTCCCATCGGACTCGTCCCTTATAGCGAGAAGCAATGCTTATATGGGAAAACAGAGACCAGACGTTTATTTACATTAGAGAGAGGTCAATAAGAAAGTTTAGATATATAGTGGCGTTCTTCGTACATGGCGAGTTCTCCACTCGAAAAAGCACCGAATGAGCCGTGGGGGCTCATTATAAAGGGTCTGTCCTCCCCAGATCCCTAGATCGGGGACCGCGTACAGATGGCACCGTCCAATCACGGACCACACATTACCCGCGAGGGTGACGAGCACGCACGGTCCACGCGAACGTTCAAAACTGAAGCGTGGTCACCGCACGGCCATGTGGCACGAACGCGGCTCCCCCCCCGTCAAGGTGTGTCGCTGGGCGAGGGGTCTGGAGTTGATGACTGCATCCATCGAAAGGGCCGCCGTAAACAAGCTTCAAAGGGTGCCGAATGACTCGTTCAATTAGCGGGACGATTCCCGGCCGCCGCCGCCGCCGTCATCTTCCAAAGAAGAAGCTGCACCGGTGGTCTCCCGAACTGCTCACGGCGCCGCGGCGGCAGGACGCCGCACCCTCCGGCCAGGTGGGAACAATACATGGCGGACACCGGCCGCCCACCCGTTTGGCGACTCAAAAGGAACATCAAAAGGAACGCCGATCCATTGTCAGACCTGGCGCCGGTCCTAACATTGTGCAGTACGCCACCCGTTCCACACGAACCAACTCGCCTGCAAGAAGCTCTTATCGTAAGAGATTTCAGTGTTCCCTGTCATTGGCTTAGTGTTTGTCGAAACACTCGGATTGCGCAATGCTCGGCTCTCTAAAGGGCAATGGGGCGAAATGAATAAGATCCGGCATAGAGACCCTGCTCTTCTTTAACAACGTCGGTAAGCTGGCCGGCCAAGAGACCCCGCTCTTTCCTAACCACGTGGGTAGGCTGCAGCGTTTTATAAAGTCCACGCTAGCGCGTTTGTGCGTGGAGAAACTCGCAGCGCAGTTTCTGTGCTAATGAAAGTGACAGCATCCTGTGACGTCGACTACAGCAAAAAAAAAAAAAACGCTGATCACGTGTGCGTGCTCTGTAGTTGTTCTACATACTTGGGCTGTCGATTCTGGGCATCACATATTTTTCAGTCGCTGTGGTGCAAGAAAAAAAAAAACATTAAGTTGCTTTTGCACCCATTGCTTTGCTCTTGCAGCGAAACTGTGGATTTTTCGTACCTTCAAAATTATGCCTGAGTGCTCCTTTATTAACGCAAGCGGTATCATCAGCTGCATACGACCTAAAACTTATATCTATAAAAAGCATGCGTACAATAAATGGGTTTAAATTTAGAGAAATTTACTTGGAGGATGCTTGAGCTTCACCATAAGTACAATGCGATAGCGTAGTCTGACTCTGTTCACATCATCTCAACCACTAGCCTGCCTTTGACTTTCGGTGGTCACTTCAACCATGCTACAAGGGAAGAAACGGCTTGGCATGAAACAGTAGCTGTTTTAAGCTATCCTATGATAGTTACTACAAGTACAACTCCGAAGTGCCCATTATAAGCCATAATTCATTCTTTTCTGAACTCGTCAAGTACCAAATGTGCAATTTGTTGATTATCTTGATGGTGATGAGGAATCTTAGTTGTATATAGATGTAAAACTTCGTTATTTTGTTTTTTTAATCGAAACAGTTTGGAGCAGTGGCATGGTAGAACGCCCGCTTGCCACGCAGAATACCTTCGTTAGGTTTCACCCGAGCCGAAAATTTTAATTTTTTGCATCTATGTTGACTTTTCTCTTAAGGACATATCTATTTCTCGCTCATAACCAACGACGCTGGCGCCAAAATTTCTGCTGTGAACGAGCTCATTAACGCTTTTGCGTTGAAAGAAAAAAAATACATGATAAATGGGGAGCAGACAGTTGCCACGCTGAATCGCAACGCGATCGAACTAGAACAACGAAATAAAGACAGACAAACAACTTGCATTAAGATTGCTCTCCGTTCAGGCTCTCCGTCTGTGTGCGCCCAGGGGGTCCAATAAAGGGTCCTATGCGAGCGGTAAATAATAAACGCACCCCGCTCCCGTTGCAGCGCTCCGAGGTAGCAGACAATGGAAGGCTATCCTCCCCCCTCCCAATAATCTTCCCCTCACGTCGGTGGCTGTTGTGCCCGCTAGGCACGGTAGCAACTCGAAGTCACACACGCGAGGCTGGAGGAAACGGTCACTGCGGCAATGTCTCCTCCTCCGGTGAGCAGAAATCGGGGGCTCCGGCCGAGGAAAGCCATCAGGGCGACCCTAAAGAGCGGCCGGGTGCAATTGCAAAAAGTGGCCTGCCGTGTCTTCCTTTGCGCCGATGTTTTACCGACGGGGCGGATGCAGCCCGGACTGGAAGAAGCTGTTCGATGCGCTGTACATGTGTGTCTGTCTCTTTTTACGTTCGTGTCTTTGCTCTCGAAAGGGTGCGCTCGTGTTGGGTAACGCGATCGTTAACCTGGCCTTCGCGATTTGATACGCTTGCAAAGAGACTGAAAACGCAGATGAAAGGCAGTGAGGTTGACCAAGCTTTGGATGGGTTTGCTACCCTACACGCGGGGGCGTTATCTGCCACGGTGGTCTATTGGTTGGGGGTGTTCAGCTGCTGACCCGAAGGTCACGGGATCGAATACTGGCCGCGACAGCCGTTTATCAATGCATCGAGGCGAAAAGCTAAATACCCGTGTTCTTAGATTTATGTGTGCGTTGAAAACACCAGGTGTTCGAAATTTCCGAAGCTTTTCACTACGTCATTCCTCACAATCATATTCTGGTTTCGGAACTTATAATTCCCAAAATTATTATTTAATACGCATGGATTTGGGTGGGGCGGGAGAGGGGGAGGGGCGTAATAGGAAAGGTAGAGTTTGAAGAACAAGATTAAAGGAAAAAAAAAACAATGACTGTGAACCCACAGAACACGAACAAATGCCCCTTATTCCGGTCGTCTTTTATGTAACGTAGCTTTCGCGGCCTTGTGCATGCACAAATCAGTGGGCCACAGTCCCAGAAATTTGTAAAGGCGATGGAGATCGTCTTCTAGAACACGTCGTTGAGTCTGGTAGGGTGGGAAGCGGTATATAATATACTCACTCGTCTCCTCACAGCCGCATAAGTTGCAATCTTTTCTGTTTGCCATTTCAGGAAGTCAAGAATATGCATTAATAAATTCTGCACGAACGAAATGCTATACCGCATAGTCGCATCGGCGTGAAAAAGTCCAAATAGCAAATGAAAGCGTATATTAATACAAATAGCACAATGTCAATGAAATGCATGCCTGAGTTGCGAGAAATACCGCGCATTCCACTCAAAAAGTGTGAGGTGCCAAGCAAGTTTTGGCAAGTAGAGTATGCGGGATATGGGTAATAGTCGAGTGAAGGCTAGCATCTTTTATTCTTTTATTTTATCTTATTTAGGGCGAAAGCATCGCATGTATCAGACGAAAAATCTTCCGCGATCACGAAGCGGTCGAAAAAATATCACGTGAAATAGGCGTGCGCAAGGACATGGCCTTCGAGATGGCAGGCGCGCCCGCCATCTTGGAGGCCATGGCAGGGATTCCCTTTAAAGATGGCTATGGTCCATCGCAGCGCTTCTCCTCCTTCCTATTAAGTCAATGCATGGAGCAGACATTGTGGCCCTTCTTGTTAGATAAATGGCGGGGGGGGGGGCACTACGTGCTCTCTCTCCCCTCCATGCGCACGCCTATGTGACGTGTGGTTCTACATGACCAAATAAAGCTTATTTCGTCCTGGAGAATCCTACGCGGCATAGCCGTGTGCACGAAGAGGATCAGGTTGACATTTTAGGACCAAATAGAGTTTATTTCACCTCACCTCTAAAGAGTGGCTCGAAGCGGGCCAGCTGCGCGTTGTCTTCGTTCTTGCAGTGTTCTTGTGACTAAAAATTACAAAAAAAACAGGCTTTCACGGGACCCGGCCTACTGGCTGTCACAAAATTAGTGCGCGATCGAAGATGCTTTGGTAATTTGTGAAACTAAATTAGGTAATTAGTGAGTCAGTCACTTATCAGCGTGCCAAACCCAAATTGCTTGCCAAACTTATCAGCGTACCAAACCCAAATTGTGCCAAACCCAAATGCCCAAACCCAAACCAAACACCAAATTGGTGTAACACGATACGCAAGAGAGAGACAGAGAGAGAGAGAGAGAGGAGAGAGAGAGAGAGATGAGAGAGAGAGGAAAGATAATCCGAATGAATAAATGCAACAGGTACTTTCATAGCAAGAGAACCGGAATAACGCCAGCTCCATCGCCCGCCGCTGATCGCCCCCTTGCCGTCTGAGCGGAAGCTTCGAAAAAAGATCAGTGGCGCAATTGTGTCTTCTCGCGGTTGTCACAAAAGATCAACCAGCTCTCGTCGCTTACTTGCTTGCACGGCTGCGCTTACTGTACAGCGCCAAGTTGATACGCATCTGCAATTTGGAGCCCTCATCAGATATACCTAATTAACATTCTTGAATCCGTCCAAAATCGTGCCGCCAGATTCATCTCCGCAAATTACGACAAACGAGCAAGCATCAGTCATATCAAATCATCCCTCGGTCTTCCTGTTTTGTCAGCTCGACGCAAAATTTCACGTCTCTGTCTTTTTGACAAACTTTACTACAGCTTTCCTCACCTACATGGTTCACTTTTACTTCCGCCTGTCCGAACATCTCGTCGCCTATTTAATTCCCTGAGTATCCAACGTCTGTTTGGTTCTACTAACGCGTTTAATAAATCATTTCTTCTACGGCTATCGATGAGTGGAACGGTTTGACGGATGCTATTGTCAGCGAACAAGTTGCTGTTAAATTTAGAGATTTATTACTAGCTACCCTTGACTCTTAATCGCTGTTTGTCTTTCTTTGTTGTTTGTTCTCTGCCGCCTGTATATTTTTGACCGCGAATTGACTGTTGAATATTTCGTTTGACATGCTCTGTTTTCTTTTTGTTTTTGTTGCTGCCTGTATGTTTTAGTAATTCAAAAACTGTAACCATGAACTGCATTTTCATTGAAATTTGTACTTGGATTGTTCCCCCCCCCCTTATGTAATGCCCCGAGAGAGGCCCTTAAGGGTAAAATAAATGATGATGATGATGATGATGATGATGAGAGGCAGAGTTACCAGTTCAGCTTGTAATACGCGGACTAGGGCTTCTTGATCAGCCAAGTTGCTTCCTGACTCGAAGGTCGCATCCTGACCCGAAGGTCGCAGGTGCGATCCCTGCCGTGTTGGTCGCAGAACACAGATGATCGACAATCTCGGAACCCTCCACTACGACGTCTCTCATAATCATGTCGTGCTTTTGGGACGCAAAACAGATATTATTATTAGATTAAAAAAAAAGTAAAGCTGTAATTTTGTTCATAGTTGCGCATAATTTTACTGTACAAAGTGAGCAAAATGATCCTTTCAACTCCGTTAAGTGGCTTTTTTTCTATTATTACGGAAATAAATTGGGGGACTCTTGAGCTACGCCTTTAAGAGATCAACACGATAGTGATATCCTGTCTCAGTGCGTACTGAGTTCAAAATGGCTCGTGTCAGCGAAACTTTGGCATGTGGCTGCATTTCGTGTAATAGGTAGCATGCTTTAAACCACGGGCAATTGTGCGTGTGAAATCTTTTCTATGCGCCCACTACGAGGCCTTAAGGGAAAAAGCGCCGTAACGTATGTGCCTTTTGTGGTGGGTGGCTCGGTTTAAATCAAGAAGTCATGATAAGCGCATGTCTTGACGCCCGATCAGAATGTATGCTTGTACCACGCATTATTGCTGCGATATTACATGTTGCATTTTAAAGCAGGTATACTGGTCGTGTGTGTTTGGGAAGAATGCAAGTTACTTTCGCTGTATTGCCAAGCAGAGAAAGTTAGTTTCACGGTATTTTCAAGCAGACGCGTTGACGCTGATGTCAGTGCACGTCCGTTTAGACACTTTTTCTATCAATCTATTTGGTCATTCGTGGAAACGCAAAAGGTTCAATAAGATGTGCCTGAATGGCTTCATCGAGTATAGAAAGCCTTCTACAGATGAATGAATTTAAAAAAAAAAGCCTCTGAACTCTGATGGCTTCAGTTTGCCTCTTCTATTTTGTTCGTGTTTGTCCTTTGTTTGGTGTATATTTGTTCGTGAATATTGTATGGACATTGGCAATAAATAAAGAAAGAAGACGCCTGGCTCTGTGGTAGAACACCCGCTTGCCACGTAGATGACCCGGGTTCGATTCCCATTCGAAGCCAGCATTCTTATTATTTATTTTATTTGCATTTTTCTAAATTTCTCGGTCACGAGAAGATGATGATTTTTCGTTTACAACCAACGACACCGATGCCGACACCGGAATTTCTCAGAACGAGCTCTTTGACGCTATCATGTTAAAACATGTTGAGGAATGGGATCGATCGATATGTGGGGTTTAACGTCCCAAAACCACCTTATGATTATGAGAGACGCCGTAGTGGAGGGCTCCGGAAATTTAGACCACCTGGGGTTCTTTCACGTGCACCCAAATATGAGCACATGGGCCTACAACATTCCCGCCTCCACCGGAAATGCAGCCGCCGCAGCCGGGATTCAATCCCACGACCTGCGGGTCAGCAGCCGAGTACCTTAGCCACTATAGACCACCGCGGCAGGGTTGTTGAGGAATGGGAAAATTCATTACATTGTCGCTTCTTTTGGACTCGTTCGTGGAATTCGCGCCGCTTTTGAGGGGGCTTCATTTGCTAGGAATATTTTTTTTCTTTGTACGATAGCATGTGGCAAATCTGATGAGACGGAGCGTGGCACACATCTCCGAGTGATGGACGCTGTTGCGCACCAATTCCTACGGTCGGCCCGAGAAGGCTCGAGCAACCGTCAGCGTCGCCCCGAAACAACGGCGGCTCACTCTCGCGGAAACAAAAGAACCATTCATCAACTCTCTTCGACATCGCGGGGCAATTTATTTCCCGGCATATATATGTCGGACAACGTCCGAAAGGCGATTCCCGGGGCACTTAATCGAACCCGCAACCCCACACGCCCGCACGCATGTGCCACCCCGAAGATCATTGCACCGATGCTTGGACGGTACAGAGTGTGACCTCGACTTTATTCTTTCCTACTCTTCAACGCAATTTCTGTGGTTCTTGTTTAGTGCTGGCTTCTTGTGAGATGAGTGTTTTGGTTCGCCGAGTCTCCCCGTGTGTGCAACAGATAAAGTTCGGATCTCTCTCTCGAATGTCTCTCTCAACCACATGCACTGCTCATACAAACGCACTTTCTCTCGTTTTTCTTCTTACCGATTTTCCTGGTTTTCGCACGGTCCGCGAGCCTTCGAGATTCGCGGCAGCGTGCGATGCACGATGACAGTCTAATGGATGACACGTTCCGTTGTATCGGTTCGTCCTGTCGTTGACACCTATTTACTTGCAGGCACAATCACCGCTGGCCAATCATCTCTGTCCTTCATGCCAACTTCCTGCTCTCTTTCTGCTGCGATTCAATGTCATTCATTGTGTCTCATGATCTTTCATTGCGTTTCTTTTTGTTTGTTTTTAGGCAGTGCTTGACATTCCTCCTCGTTTGCTTCTTCATACAGTTTTTTTTATTCACGCGTTCATTTGTTTTTGCTTGTCGGCTGGCGTTAGCGATAAGTGCCCCGAAAAAAAAAACGCAATAATTATGCTGACTCGGGTTTCTGTCATGTTCGGCCGTTAAAAGGGTCAATGAAAGCCTAGTATTAATGGAACAAAAAAAGTAAGCCGCTTGTTACAGGACACTGAGGGGCATGCAATGAAGAGCGGCAGTTTTCGTGAGCACTTTTGTGTACTAGGTAACGGACTGCTAGGGAAGAGACGGAGCTAGATGAGGTGAAACGGTGAGGGGCGGAGGGACTGCATGTACTGTTACAACCTCTCTCTAGATGAGCAAGATTACTTCGGTGCGAAGCTGCTCTGGCGGAAACGTGAGGAAATTACTTTCTTGGTGACGTCCCTGCTTCGCAGTCCTCCTTGGCTGTTAGCTCCTGTGCCAACCTAAGAGAGCGCCCCTGTCACCACGTTTACCGTATGATGTAGATTGTGTTCGTTACTTGAATTATTTATCACTGGGGCCTCATATCTTTATAAATACAGATATTCTAGATATAGCTTTAACGAGGTATCTGTTATCGCCCACAAACTTCATTGTATTTATTATAATTTTTTTTCTCATCAAGAAAACTCCCATTGTTGCTGCCCAAAATTGCAGCCCGTGTCCGTGACGTGTGAATGGCGGCGCTGTCGTCGCCTTCGTGGTCGCTTCACTTCTGTAGCCGGCTCGGATGTCGATTTCTAATAAATGAATCCTGCTGAGTTTTATTTTAACCGTTGGCAAGTCGAAATGTTTCCTACTTCATAAACATAGTAATCATTCATTGCCTTATATATGACCGCATATTTTCAAGCTCAGGCTATTACAATTGCACTTAGGCGTAGTATATATCCCTCTGTATGACTAGCTGGCGCGGATGTATTTCAGAAAACTGCCAACTGTACCATATATGGACACTTGGACATGACCAGGTACTCACCTGGTGGCTGGCCCTCTCCCCGTCAATCGTTATGTTACCATACGTATAGGACACAAGTGATGGCGTCTTGGTTAACAGTTTTTTGAGCAGGGACGCACCATTTATGGCAGTTTGAATATTGTCCATATTCAATTGACTATTACGATCGTACAAAAAAAAAGAAAGTGATATCCGGATGTTTCTGACACATTTTGTGTAAGTATCAAACGAAGCACTCTTTTTTTACATTTATGCCCTTCAATCTTTTCTTCATCTGTGCAATATGGAACGCTATGCCATACCATCTTTACAAAAGGAAATAATTGTTATCCGTCCGGAAATAGCTGCAAAGAACCAACCGGCTTGCGAAGTTGTTCAGTGCGGGTGTTGAGGTACCAGGCAGCGTACCTTCTTTATCGACAAAAAAAAAACGAACTAAAGCGATGAATTCCTGCTCAGCGGTGCGTGAGACCCGCTTGTCTTTTTCTTCCACCTATACCGTCTCGGTGTCCTGCAAACCCTGTGCGTGCGAGCGTGAAAGCCCGGCGACGCTAACTCCGGTCCCTTTCATTGACCAGCTCCATTGGTCATCGGGCCCGGCGCGTTCGTGCGGTGCGCGTCACTCGGCTGCTTCCATCGGTCAACGTCAGATTTCCGAGCTGGCTACTTACGGCCCTCCTTTCGCACGCCTCCGCACAACGACTGCAACCCCCCCTCCGCCAGGCGAGGATGAAGTGTCCCCTGTTTTCATGATCACCGTGCCGAAAAGTGCCTTCGTCGCTTCGGCCAGCCGCCTCCTCATCGCTAGTGTCGAACCTCCACGCGTGTTCCACCGCTGCAATAAAACAGACGCTCCCCTGGCAGCCGAGATAGCGCTGACGCCGTGGTCGTCTCAACCTTTCGCGATTTACCGCAGCTAAAGCGGTCTGCCACGCTGATCTTTTCTTCTTGCGCTTCGTTTATTGTATCCCCCTTTTTCACCGTTCGCTCATTTTCTCTAGCAATGGAAAGTTGTGCTCTAGACTGTTGTAGCTGTTTTACGGAGCGCTAGTGCACCTGCTTTAGCTCCCTAAGAGCAGCCCTCTCAGCCGCGGTAGACCAGCTTAGCAATCGCCCACGCACAGGAATGCAAATTCTAGGCCACTTGCTTGTTGGGACTTCGGCGCTGCCCAAATCCCATTTTTGTCCCGCGTTGCTGGGAAGGACAATGACAGAAAAGACGAAGTGCATCGTTCTGTCGTTTTTTTTTTTGTCCCGTTTTCAGCTCTGTTCGTTCCCGCTAATATACCAGTTAGCATTTACATGCGCTTGTTGCAATTAGTGTCACATTCCCTATAATGCGCACTATCGTCGCACAGAGATTGACATATACTTTCCAATGTTTTCTTGCCGTCTACCAAGCGTTTCAACGGAAGGAAGGAAATACTTAAGGCAATACGCACTTTCCTTTTTGACTTTACACCAATACTAACGTCTTACGTTAACATTCAGTTTATTTTGATTTCCCTTATTTCTTTCTAATTCATCAGAATTTGAGACTCAACCTTCCGACGTCAGCACTCTCCTTCTCCTACCTTCCTCTATCGTCATCACTTTTTTTTCTTTGTATGCATATAACCGTGCTATGCGTTTAGGTGCGTCAAATCAAAACGAAGACACCGCACACTCTGCGTCTATAGGTGTCGTACTCGACACCCGCCGCCGACAGTGGGAACGTCGACTGCCGAAAAAGGAACCTACGAGCAACACTGGCGGGGAGAGTCCGCCGCTTTTATTTGCTTTTCCCGCGAGATCTCGCAAGCCGCGTGGTGGCGGAACCGACTCAGAAGAGGAGAGGAGAGGAGACGTGGCCGATCTCTCTACCACCGTAGAGTCTACCATTATTATTTTTCTCCTTCGGCCACATCGCTGCGCTTATGGTCGAGCGGCCAATAAAAAACCGGGGTGCTACCTCCCTCCTTTCTTCCTTGCCCTTTATTTCCGTGTACTGCAGTTTGCGAGTTAGGCCTAGATAAAAGCAACAAAATAACAGTCAAAGTAGGAAGCCGTTCTACGGGGACCAACTGGGATCCCGGTTCTGGCCCTAATCAAGTTAGCCACGAGGCCGGAATGGGAGCACAGGCCTGGATCGCGCGTCCCGAAGTCGCTCCCGTGGGATCTCGCGACGAGGCAAGTCGTCGTGCTGCGCCAAGGCCTTGGGCATCGCGCGGTTCTGATAGCAGCAGCGTCGTTCGTCGTCTCGTCGCGTTGGGCGCATAGACGTGTGTGCCGATACGCTCGGTGCCGCCGTCACGTCCGAATCGCCGCCGCGACCGCTGGATTATGGGAGGCAGGCCGCAGCGAGGGAACACTCTGCGCCCTCTTCCAGGGCGTCCGCATATGTGCTTCGTTTCGGGCTCGCCAGCGATGTAAATAAGGACGATCTCGGCGACCGTGCCTCTTCTTTTGCCCTCGTGTATTTCCTTGCTTACTTCGACCTGATCGAGCGTCCCCGTGGCGTTCCCTTGGATTAGGATGCTGCTTTATTTTTCGTATTCGTATCAAAGCTGGAAGAGACGAGCTTTTTGCAAAGATTAAAGTCGGTGGTTATCGTTTAGTGGTCAAACATCGTGTTCCACGGATGCAAACGAATATGCTTTTTGTCGTTCTTTCTTTCTATTCTTTTATTTTTGCCTCGTGCGTTGCTGCAACGTTGACATTTTATACGTGTACACGCGCGCTCTTCGCCGAGAACACTTGTTTGATTTCAACAAGGCCAGGTCTATTATAATAACCAGGATAATTGGACTGGTTGGTACTTATTTTTTTTACAATATGGCACGCCGCATTAACACAAGCGGGGACGCTATAAAACACGGCGTTGTGTTGTTTTTCTAGTATTCGTGTCTGTGTGTTCGTCATATACTGTCAAAATGATACTGCCACTTACATCGAATCGTGCTGTATTGCGGGCACCTATCCGGTGCGGGTGGTGGACCGCCCTTCGTCGTTATCTTAAGGGTAAACGTGAGAAAGAAAACAAAAATGATCTCTAGGAATAAAAGAATGTTGCGTCAGGTGCTAGTCCACTGGACAGCGCACCTTCTTCCGTAAAAGACTCAGCGAGCGCTGGCCGGAAAGTCATTTATCGCACGCTTTCGCCCTCTTTACTTGGCCCTTTGCCGTATGAGGAGGACGCAGCAACCGTTAGAGAATTATTACCGTCTTCTCGGAGGTAGGCAGTGCTGAAAGTAGCGCGTATCTCTCTCTCTCTCCCGAAGGGGAAAAACAAAGACTAGCCAACGACGCGAGCGCGGGTGGCTATTTGTTAAGACAGCGAGTGCGGGAGCCCGTAAAAAGAGCCGAATGGACGAAACGTGACTTAGAACTAGGCTCGCGACACTGCAACCGCCCCCTCACCCTCCCCCCGCCCTCTCGTTCTCAAACCCGCCGTCGTGTTCCGTTCTCAGTCTCTCCAGTGGTCTCGCCTGTCTCCTTTCATCGCATTCCACCCCTCCCGCTCCTTTTCTTTCACCGTCTTTCTTGATCACGTCGCCGGCCGTGTCGTCCCATGCGAAGCGGCTAGAATGCGAGGAAGCTTATCCTGCTAAGCCCACCACATTTGCTCGCCAAATAAAAGGTGCCACTGTAAAGTTTGCTTTCCCTGTGTAACACTGTACTTGTGGGGGTGCACGCTCTACAATAAATAAAGCGGGAATTTTTAACTGCCAGAAAGGAACACGGACGAAGACATACTCTGAGCTGCGCTGCCAACTAGAGCTTTAATAATAGCGTGCACTCAACTCCCCTCTTCCTTCTTTTCCTTCTTTCTGTCAAGGACGAATGAACAAACATGAGCAGAGTGCAAATTTAAAAATTACATAGGAATGTGCATTGCTGGGCTAGTTGTTTCATTACGCTTAAATATAAAACAGAGGGCATAAATTAAATATGAATAATCAATGCAAAGGACAGAATACCTGCCTCATTGTTTCCTTGGCACTGCGGTTCTTGGTGCCGTCTCGAATATTTTCCCACTTCCTGGCCAGTTGTTGTTCTAGCATTGGCCCCTCGCCTCTGCCGCGTTCTTCTTTTAGTACTATCAACCAATGAACTCCATTTCAAGACTAAAAAGTCTTAAGATCATTCCTCCTAAGGTATTATTGGTCGTTGAAGACAATTTCATATACGAATACGAAGTAAACAGTGACAAGCAAATTATAAAAGCGTGGGCACTTTTCAGTACACTTATAACCATCTGTTGAAGCTCGAACTCGTGTGTTGTCGCATCTGTCGTTTCATTGGAAGCGCTGCTTTATCGGACGTGATGCATTTGTGTCGGACACCGACGGCATCCCCGAGAAAATGTTTTACGCCACATGCCGTGTTTAGCCGTACCACAAGACGCCCCTGTCTCCCTACCATCACTCCCATTCTATTACCTTAGCGCATTTTGTTTTGGTTTCTTTCGCCTCTGGAACTACGCGGAAGAGAATAAATACAAAGGTTTTTCTCGGCGTGTCAGGTTCACATCAACACTCGCCGTCGCGTTCGCTCCTACTTTTCGGGAGAAATTCAATTTGGGCCCACTCAAAGCCACGCTGCCCTGCTTCGTTTTTTCGCTTTCTT
>WOVY01015624.1:0-46160 GCA_013436015.1 Rhipicephalus annulatus
GATGAATGATGATTTCCGCCTCTCCAACAACGTGATATATAAGACATCTCGTCGAAGTGGTCCTAGCAGAGTGCATTTGTACGTCAGAAAGGACCTACCTTCTCACCAAGTTCACTCAAGTGATTCGGACTTTCCGGAATTCGTAGCTGCAAAGTATCCTTTGGTGAGCAGTGCGTAACAGTGATCAATTTTTATCTACAACCTTCAAGCCGCATTTCGGTGGAAGAGCTAACAAAATATCTTCAAACATTTCTAATTCATATACGTTTATATGCGGAGACTTTAATGCGCACAACAAAATCTGGGGTAGTGATCGATGTGATGCACGTGGGAACATTGTTGATTGTGCCGCAGACAAATGCAATTTGACAATTTTAAATTACGGCTCCCCAACTTTTCTCCGAGGGCATAATTACTCTGGTTGCATGGATGTAACCTTGTGTTCCCAAGATCTAGTGAATGGTTTGGTATGGACAACGGATGTAGAAACACTTGGGAGTGACCATTTTCCTATTTTAATAAATCACCCCTACTTGCAAAAAGACGACACCAGACGCTACAGCAAACTGACGAACAGGAAAGCTTTTCGGTACCACCTAACAAACCAAAATAGTGAACTCACGACAGTTTAAAGCTTTACTGAATTTCGGCAAGATAATGCGAATAAATGTACAAAGAAAGTCCCGATCCAAAAGAACTATGCTGAAGTCAATGGAGAGTATGAACATCTAAGAGCCATCAGACGACGTTCAAAAAGGACATATCGACGCAGCGGAAGTTTAGGAGCATAGGAAACAGCACAGAAAATCCACAGTGTAATGAGCAGACGGCTAGGAAATTTAGGTAAACGACGCTGGCGTAATTTCTGTGGCACGCTCTCTCCCCACACACCTGTTCCAAGAATTTGGCTTGTAATTCGAGCACTTAGTGGCCCTGTATCACAGAGCTTGCGATTTCGTGGTCTCTCTGTAGCCTTGGACAAACCGGAAGCTGTAGTAGCAGATGAATTTTGTCAACTTATCTGTAGGCCCGTCGCATCATATTGTGCCTTATTTGATAATTCTGTCGTGTTAGCCAGCCAGAAAATTATTGCTTGCTTTTGGGCTGAGCATCCTCAAGTAGACCGTGTATTTACGTTAAGGGAGCTGCATTGTGCTATAGCATCATGTCGTCGAAAATTGGCCTTTGGACTGGACGGCATTACGTACAATATGCTAAAGAACCTTGGGCCACAGGCACAACCATTCTCTCAGATATTTACAATAATCTATGGACGCAAGAAATTGTACCCGAGTCTTGGAAGTCTGCTCGCATCATTCCGATCTTAAAACCGGCTAAGACGCCCTTGAACCTTGAATCCTTTCCGTCCAATCAGTCTGACAAGCTGTCTACGTAAGGTAATGGAAAAAATGATTGATGCGCGTTTTGAATTGTGGTGCAACAGAACTGGTGTATTCTCTATCTACTTGACAGGTTTTTAGGAAACAGAGACGCACAATGGATGCAATACTGGACTTAGTAACGCATGTGGAGCATGAACGCGCCTTTGGTAGTTTGACGGTCGCAGTGTTCTTAAACATCATAAGGGCATTTGACACAATCAGTCACACTCATGTTCTGCTGAGTATGTTGGAACTCGGACTGTCCGGCAGGTCTTTGCGGTGGGTATCCAAATTTTTATCAGGTCGTAAAATATTCATTCAGACGAGCGAAGGAAAAAGTGGAGAACACGACGTCAGACAGGGAGTGCCACAAGGAAGCGTACTCAGCCCTCTTCTTTTCAACTGTGTTATGGCTGATTTAGCTAAAGTCTGCCATCCAGGTTGGAATACTCCTTATATGCAGATGATGTGTGCATTTGGGCGTCTGGCACGAACCTACGGTTAATTCAGATTGCATTGCAAGACGGAATAAATATTATCAACAAACTTTTTAAAAGAAAGAGGAATGATTCTATCGCACGCAAAGACAGCTGTATTGCCCTTCACACGTAAGAAGTTAAAGAACTTCAATCTCAATTTAGAAGAACCACTAATGATTGTGACACAGAATCGGTTTCTCGGAGTAACACTTGATAGACAGCTATCATGGGCACCTCACATAAAGAAACTTGAAAACGAGGTGATTACGCTAGTGAATATACTCCGCAAAATTGCTGGGACAATCATGGGGCGGATCTGTATCATCTATGCTCGCTGTTCACAATGCTTTATTACGACAAAAAGTTGCATAATCTGCAACAGTGTTACGCGGCCTTTCCCGCACTTCAGAGGAGCGACTTGAAAGACTTTTAGCTAGGGGACTGCGCGTGTGCATAGGTGTTCCACGAGCAAATTCCAGCAGCCTTGTCACAGCAGAGACTCGACAACCACCCTTTCCAGTCATTGAGAACAATGGAAACATGTCGCCATTATTTTTCGCTTACAGACGCAATACAAGGACCACCCATTGGCACTGGAGATTTTATTAAGAGATAAAAGCAATGCTCATAACGATGTACAGAGTAATGTACATATATTACTCAGAAATGAATTTTGGAGCTCTGAAATGGACTCTCCTCCATGGCTGCTTGTAATACCAAGCATCGAGTTCTCAGTGGATGGCATTATCAAAAAGAGAGACATGTTCATCCAAGCTGTTCAACAACTAGCGCTTTACCATATACACATGCGGCATTCAGGGTGCATACATATTTACACAGATGGCTCAAGTACTACAACGTCTTCAACATCGGCATTTATTATACCACAGCTCAATACTCAGGAATCGTTTAAATTATGTCGCATGACGTCTTCTACTACATCTGAGCTCTTCACTATTCTGTATGCTCTAAAGTTTTTAAACTCTGTAGCAGACGCTAGAAAATGGGTACTTTTCAGTGACTCACAGGCCGCGTTAAGATCACTCTCTAGTACAAACAGGACAATAATAAGAGATAGCACGACATACGAAACGCTGAAGGAGCTCACCAAAGCAAAGAAGGCGCAACATGCGATCAAATTTCAGTGGATACCTGGCCGCTGCAACATTCCTAGAAACACAGCTGCCGATGAAGCAGCACGACAAGCACATCGTAAAGACGTTACTGTTTCTTTACCAATTTCGAAAAATGAATTGCGTAGTATTATAAAGAATACAACTTTCAGAATGAGCAAAACTGCTTGGCTTGACCAAAGTACAAAGAGCTGCGATTTATATCACATCAATTCAATTATTGAACACAAAATTACGCTGGAATTAGATACAAGGATGGAAACTCTAATTCACCGATTGAGGCTAGGCACCGCATACACAAAAACATTTTTTTCACAGAATCGGCAGAGCTGAAACTCCCGAATGCGAATGTGGATTTATAGATTAAGACGTCTGTCACCTTCTCATAGACTGTCCACAATCATGACACGCCAAGACGGCCGTCTTAAGTACGAACTGTTCGCATTGGACCGCAGACCATTTGGCATGAAAAAACTTCTGGGCTCGTGGCCAACTGGAGTTTTACAGTCCCACGCTTTAAAAGCATCAACACGTTTTTTACAAGACAGCGGGATTGCTGACAAGTATTAACAAAGAACAAACTTTTATTTGTAACACATGTACTTATTATGTACGGTATCATGTGACACCCATCACGTGTGTGTTGTGAAATGAATGACGTGTCGATTATTATGTACATACGAGCGAATGCAATTTATAAGGACCAGACGTGTGCTTTGCTGTTTTGTGCTGGTGGACCGAACATTAACGAGGGACATTTCGGAGACTTCTTACATTGACTTTCGAACATTTACTTACCATTGTGATATGTGCGTATAAGTGTGTCTTTGCATATCTGTGCCCGAGTTTTCTATTTTCCATGCACTGCTTTGTATGTTTTGCTTCAAGATACGTGTTGAAGTTTCAATCAACGGCAAAGAAGTAGCCGGCGCCATAATGGTTCGCCAACATCTCCTTATATAACATATCAATAAAGAAAGACTTGGCGGGGCTTCGCAGCAATATTCAGCGCCTCGAGAAAAGCACCGACGAGCTCGCCTAGGCTAACGAAGCACTGGACGCTCACATGACCAATGACGAGGTGCTGGCGGACATGGACTCGGTGCTAGAGTACGAGGACCGAGCCGCAGGAAGCGTTGGCCTCCTTAGACATCACAGCCAGGAGCTGGCTATCCGAACATTAGGGCCAGCTAGGTCCAACGGTGAGTTGACAGCCGACTCTCTTCTGCCGCGTCAAGCAGCCCCATCAGATATTTCCGCCGGCACATGTGCAAAGCTTCCTAAGCGAGACCTAAAGAGGTTCGACTGCTCGTCCACGAAACGGCTACCATTTCGGGACTTCTTTCGACACTTCGTGCACGAGAACCCGAGTCTCAATAACAACGATCGGTTTCACTACCTCAGATTTTTTTCGACGGCCCTGTGACAAAGGCTATTGTAGGCATACTCATACCCGACAGCAGTTATGAGGACACCATTTCTATACTTAAGCAGTGGTTCAGAGACGTGCGCATGATTGAGCAGAGGCATCAGAAAATCTTCGTGCTCTGCGCCCCGTCACTACTTCAGCGAATGCTAGTGCACTGAGAAGCCTTTACAACTGCGTTCAAATTATTATATTATGGCTGAAAGGCCTCGCCGTCTCGGAATTCTGCTACTCTGCCATGTTGTGTGAGGTGCTAATAAAAGCCATTCCACAGGCCAAAATGGTGGAATTTAACCGACGACGGCTACTTGAAGCGTCGAATGTGAACGATTCGCCAAGCTCGGAAGAAAAATTTTGACAGTTGCTCAAGTACCCACTGTTCCGACTTCGGGTCCTGTGGGTACCAGTTTGGTAGACGGCCTCCGTCTTAGGACCCATCGTCGAATAAGTCAGATGAGGCGCTCGTAGAAACGACAAGAAATTATTTACATGGTTAGTAACTGAGAATTCAAAAGGATAACGAGAAGTTAAAAACTGTAGAACTTAAAATATATAAAAGCCTTCGGCTTATATAGCGGCACGTTGCCAACCCTGGGTGCATCGCCCACAATTCGGCGGTCCATGGCCTAGGTGCTCCACTCACGAAAGAGGAAAAAAACACCACACAATGCATGTGGAGAGGGCTCAGCCTACACAATGCCCAAATATGGTCACAAACGCAGTGCACTGACGTTTCGCACACATCACTAAGATATCGCTCACGTCCGATGATCTTAGGTGACCTTGGTTTCCAAGGCTCGTATGGCAGTTGGGAGAGGTTCGGAACACCGGCTGCCGGTACACGTGTCAAACTTGCCTGACTGCATTCGGGTAGAACAATGTAATGGTTCGCCAGCATATCGTCAAAACATGCCATTCCATTCAGACGATTCTATAGAGAAAGGGGAAAGGAGGAATGGTTGACTAATCCCTCGTCGACGGGGCAGGCTCCCACCAGGGCTGCTGCAGATACTGCCGTTTTCTTTCCTTCAAGCTCCCCCCCCCCCTTCCATTACTCGTTGTTGGCGGTGCGGCTTAGCTGTGAACTGCCGGGGCTCCGCTTCTCTTCGCAAGGTGCAGCCAAAACCATTTTGGTTTTAGCATTCAGCCCAAACTGCAAATACCACGCTGGTTCCGATTTTTCCAGATCCTCGGTGACCTCGAACGTCGCCCAGCTGTCTCCTCGTTTGCCTCGAAAGGTCTGCTCGAGGTGAACACAAGGGCCTTTCTTGAGTCGAGCTCACAATGGCCTTTCTTGGCTCGTGCGTTTTTTTTGCGCGAACCGGTCGTAGACCCCTTGTTCACGTCTTGCTGACAGAAAATCACCCGTATTGACGGCACATCCTCGCTTGGAATGCATAGAAATAATTTAGTTCAGTTCGCAAAGGTCGAAAGACTTTAATAGGGAGAACAGTCACCACTATGCATCGAGATCGAGTGCAGAGAGCTCACCAACTACCAGCTACGAGTCACTTCTACCAAAGATCTGCAGACTTTAGGCAGCCATGAGAATCAGCCGACCACATCAGCTGCAGCCCTCTATAACAGTGCCGTTACGAAGGAGAAGGCTTGCCTTTTCTGCCAGAAGTCACACTCAACGCTGTACTGTGACGCATCGCTTCCTGACTCGAAAACAAACGTCTTTTATCGACGACTGTGTCCTGAGTCAGATGTGCCACAAAAGGACTTCATGCAAGAGACTGTCGATGGAAGGTGAGCTGCTCACATTGTCATGAAAGACACGCTTCTTCGGTGTACTCTCAACGAGCTAGTAAAGTTCTTCAAATAATGACGCCATCACAACACGCTACTAGCAGTACCTGCATGTACGCTGTGGCAGATAGCAATAGGAGGCTTCATACAATACTACTGCAAATAATCCGAGGTTGGATAAATGGCGCAAAGGGTTCCTGCTATATAAACGGCATTGTGGATAACTGTAGCCAGTGCTCTTCTATTAAAGAAGACGTTTTTAGGAAATTGAACCTAAAGGTGCAGAGAGAAATCGACATTACCGTCCACGAGTTTGGAACCAACACGGTGGTCGATGTACGCGTCGAAGACTAGTTCAAGGAACTTTGCAAAGCCAGTACGATGATGTTAAGCAGGTGATTGAAGTCATTGAAATACGACACATCTGTGAAGCCATTGTTGAGGTACCCCAAAGTCATGAATTTATTAAAGGGTTTCAGAATTGTGGTCAACGAGTGGCTGATGCACTTTGATTCTCCATCATAGCTCAACATCAAGGCATCAACGTATTGATTGGCTCAGACCAATTGTGGAAAGTCTTTGGAAGAGGCATCAGTTGGCATGATGGCCACAAACGTCTCCTTTCCATTGAAATAGTGCTGGGTTCGACATTACCAGGACCATTAGGTGATGAAACCTTTCGTCCACGCAAAAATGCAAACGTTTGTGTACTCCAAACGAATTGCTGTATGAATGATGCACAGATGCAGGAACGTGCATCTTCTAATCTGAGAAAGTTTTGGCAGCTAGAAAGCTTAGGGCTTAATTGAGGACGATGCAGCGAGCAATGGAAAGAAAAATGGTAGGTGTAACTTTAAGAGACAATAAGAGAGCAGAGTGGATTAGGGAACAAACGAGAGATATCATAGTTGAAATCAAGAAGAGGAAATGCACAAGGGCCGGGCATGTAGCGCGTGAACGGGATAACCGCTGGTCATTAAGGGTAACTAACTGTATTCCCAGAGAAGGGAAGCAAGTTAAGGTGAGACAGAAGGTTAGGTGGGGAGATGAGATAAAGAAGTTTGCTAGTATAAATTGGCAGCAGCAAGCACAGGACCGGGTTAACTGGCGGAACATGGAAGAGGCCTTTGCCCTGCAGTAGACGTAGTCAGACTGATGATGATGAAGCTTAGAGACCACTAATGCAGATGTACCATCCTGCCACGATGAAACGGTTTGCGGTGCTTCCAAAGGAACCATTGAGTGGCGCGATCGAAGATGCAAAGTGTGCACGCCTTTGGAGGTTTTTGTGTTTTATCAACAGACCAGCACGATTATTGTACGGAAGCGCTTAATTGGCTATACGCTTGGAAGGAAAACGCCGTTGGCTTAGTTTCCCGAGACGTGTCAATAAATTCGCTTGCAGAGAGAAAGAATTGGCCGCAAAGAGCAGTTTGGTTGGCAAAAGACGAAGCATGGTTCAGACACTTCACTTCCAGTCCGAGTGATGTTGAAGACGATGCGAAAGAAAATGTGGAAGTAGACACCGTTACCCGAAAACAACCATTTGGCCTTGAATTGGCAGTCCTCCAGGTCCGGCGAGTTTTACCCAAGGCGTTAAAAATTCAAAATTTGCACCCATTTCTTGCGGAAGAGGACGTATTGCTGAAATTTAAAACAATGCTTCGGAATAACGAGCTGCACGAGGGCATGAAGCAAGCTATTCTGCTTCCCAGTGACCACATCGCCACTGAACTTGTCACCACCGGCTCACACCAGAGGCTTCTGCACGCATGAGTCCCAACAACCATTGCAGAACTTCGAGAGCACTTTTGGGTGACAAAATCTTACATCGTGCTATTGACATGTGTGGTAATACGCGTTGTTTATCTAGAGCTTGTTTAACGCTCAACACCAGACAGTTTCTTAGAAGCATCGTCGTGCATTCCCTTCAGTGATTTACTCTGACAATTCTTTGTGCTTTGAACGTGATTCTCGCGAACTTCGTGCTGTGTATGGCACTATTAGAAGAAGAGAGGTCAGTGATTATCTGTCTGCTCATAGCATCACTTGGAAACTTTCTGCTGACCACGATCCTTGGTGGGGCGGATTTTGGGAGCGCATGGTGAGGTCTGTGAAAGACAAATTGAAAAAAAGCTCAAGGGAGGTCTCGTTTAGATTATGTTCAAATGAGCACGGTCCTAGCAGAAATTTAAGCGATCATAAATAGTAGACCGCTGACGTACTTGTATTCTGCATTAGAGGAACCAGAGGCCTTAAAACCTGCCCATTTCTTACATGGCAAGTGATTGACGATGCTTCCCGACTTGCAAACTGCAGGCGTAGTGCCCCACTTCCGTGCAGAGCTTCTTAAAAATTGCATACAGCGACAAAAGCTACAGAAAGACTTCTGGAATCACTGCTATAAAGAATATTTATTACTCCTTAGAAGCGCTCATATTAGGCCAGTGGTAGATATTACTAGTATTGCGTAAGGCAATATAGTGATAGTGCGCGATGATGCTCTGCCGAAATTGTGTAGGAAACTCACACGCGTACTGAATAACAATACAGAACACGACGGCATTGTTCGTGCATGTCGCTTAAAGCTAGCAGACGGCAAAATTGTAACGCGGCCTGTTCAACATTTGTGTTTTCTAGAAATGCGCCCGCAGCAATTTGTGGGCCGGGAGTGTTAAAAAAAATGGCCAGATCCCACTTACAGTGGGAATCGATGATATGCGAAGCAAGAGTAACAAAGGTTGATATGTCAATTTGAAATAAGCACAATGTTACCAGGTGGAGGTAAATAAGGCCGTAAATGACTTCCGTGTCATAATTACCATGTTTGGGTGTGTCGTTTACCTTCGTTATCAATTCACGTCACGTGATACCAAATTTAGTATATGCGGAGCTGGCAAACGACCTTGAGCACGCTATAAACACGGTAGGTTGTCATGTTGTTACATGACACGTGTGTCAGGATTGTCATGTTTGCCTAGTCATATACTATGGTCATCCATTGATGTCATGGAATACTATATTTGGTATATGTGGAGCTACCAAAACCGCCGCAAGCGCATCATAAAGGGCCCAATATACTTCAAAGTAGCGTTGACACGTGCGCATGCTGGGCACAGAGAGGCTAAGTTAACAACACGTGAGCACTCTATACACCTTTTCACAGGAAGAAAAAAAGCATACGGAGGCGGCCGAAGAAGCCGCGATAGCCCTAGCAATCGCCACGGTGCCGAACGCTACGATCGTAATCAGCGACTCGCAGGCAGCAATCCGCGGCTTCGCGCACGGCCGCGTCTCGCGGGAAGCGGCCCGCATCCTTAAGATGTGCGGTGATGGTGACTCAGCGTCGCGATCGCCACAACAAAATTTAACAGTCTTCCTCCTTTGGACCCCGGCACACACCGATGTCCCGCTTCCGGGCAACGAGGCGGCCCACGCCGCGGCTCGAGGTCTCACTCGCCGAGCCGTGGCACATTCCGTGGCCGCCGCCTCCGCTCCCGAGAACGGGGCTTCTGATCTGCCGGATCGAGACACTTCGACAGACACGCAGCGATAACACAGACCACAACGGTCGTGGGGTGATCGTCTCATCACGTTCCGAGATATTACGCAACACTACAGACTGGAAAGGCGAAAGTTCCCGCCACCGCATGACAAATTAAAGAGACACGATGCCGTAAGCTATCGCTTACTACAAACCCACTCTTACCCCAGCCCGGTCGTCTTACGCCACTGCTACCCGCACTTACACATTACCGATCTATGTAAAGCATGCGGGCACAGAGCAACGCTGCGCCACATGCTCTGGGAATGCGCCGGTAACAATGGTCGAGAAACGGCCGCCGTTCGCGATGCGCCTATGGCGGCTGCCAATACCAGGCAACAGGAAGCCTCGAGCTCACTTGTTCCCGCCGCCGTCCCGTCTGCGGGAGCCGCGGGGGACCTTCTCCGTCGGCGACGCCGCCGCTGGGAGGCGGCGCTCAGAAGCTCGGAGCTCAACGACCAGCTCTGGGCTGTCCGGCAGGCCGAAGATGCCGCCCGAGTTCAGGGACTCAGCGCCGCCATCTGAGGCCACCAAGACCAAGCTGCCGGCCAAGCTCTAATAAAGTTTCCTCTCTCCCCCACCACCATGTTGGGCTGTGCGCGGGAGGACAAAGGCTAAGGGCGCAGCATTGCGCGTCTCCACAAAAATGCACTGGCAAATTTGCACAACCGAAGGAGGGCTATGGCGGTGCCCAGGGATGATGATGAAAAACATTTATTCACAGATGTTATTTACAGGGAGGGTGGGAACGGTCCTTAAAGGGCCGCCCCGTACAAACACTAGGTGAGCTCCCTCTTACGGGAGCCCATTGGCGTTGGCCGCGGCCCGGGCACGCTCGACCAGGGCCCGTTGGGCCGTCAGGTCAGAGCAGCCGAGCAGGGCTGCCTCCCAGTCCTCCCGCGAAGGGTTGGGTAGTGGGGTAAGGTTTGGGGTTTTTTGGCATGCCCACACCATGTGGAAAATGTCAGAGGAATTTTCCTCACAATGCGGGCACTTCCCCGTGCAAGCGGGGTCAAAGTGTTTCATGATTGCCGGGCACAATAGAGTTTTAGTATAAAGGCGAAGGAGGATTCGCTCCTCCGCCTTCGTGAGGCCCTTACAGGGTTTCGGATAGATGTTATGGCCGGATTGGTAAAATTGTGTGACTTCCTTAAAGGTGTAGGCGGGATTGGGTTCGAGTTCCGGATCGGTAGGGGACGAGGATGGTGCCCGGAGAGTGAGCGCGCGGGCGGCGGCATCGGCCGTCTCATTACCATCGAGGCCCGTGTGAGCCGGAGCCCATATAATCGTTCGGTGCGCGGGGGCACCTAGGTAGCTGCTGTTCTGCAAAATTTTGTAAGCACGGTGCGGAATGTATCCCTGTTCAATATTGCGACAGGCACCCCTTGAGTCGGTGATGATGACCCTCGAGTCCTGATCTGCGGCGGCTAGTGCGATGGCGATCTCCTCCGCGTGCGTAATGTTATGTGCACGGAATGTGAGTCCGTTTACAACGGTGTTTTGGTGGACGACCGCAGCCGTGTACCAACCACCGTGGTGCGGGCCAGAGGCGTCCACGTAGAATACTCCGAATTTGTGGCCGTAGTGTCGAGCCAAGGCTTCCGCCCGCGCGAGGCGACGGCCACTGTAGTCGTCTCGGGTCATGTTAGCCGGAAGAGGGCGCACGTGCAAGGAGTATCGCCAAACTTCTGGAATCCGTACGCGCTCTTCCGTGTGTATTGAATGATTGATGTGTAGCCGGGCAAGGAGGCGGCGACCCGACGGTGTTTTAGAGAGTCTAGTATATTGGTTTGTCAAGTGCGCCTCTCTCAGCTCCTTGAAGGTGTTCACCATTCCCAAGCCCAAAAAGCGCTGGTTAGAGGTGCTGACAGGAAGGTCGAGGGCGCGCTTGTAGATTTTGCGGAGAATGACTTCGAGTGCATTCTCGTCGGATTTGCGTAGGTGGAGGTATGGAGCCGAGTACAGGACTCGGCTGGTTACGAATGCATGCGCCAGCCGCAAGGCATCTTTGCATCGTAACCCCCCGCGCTTGTTGGAAACCCGGCGGACCATCCGGCCCACCTGGTCCCCCACCTTACGCAATTTGGCCAATGTTGTGTCTGCTCTGCGATTTTTGTGTATAAAAAGCCCCAGTACTCTAATCTCATCGCGTTCGGGTATTGGTCCGCTGTGAAGGGAGAGGTCGATCTTTGCGGTGCACTTTGGTGAGGGGCGTATGTGCACGAATTCCGATTTGGACGGGGAGCACTGAAGGCCGCAGCGACGGGCATAGTCATCCACGATGTCCGCCGCTTGCTGCAGGCTTGCCTCCATGTCTCCTGCCGAGCCGTGTGACGCCCATATGGTGATGTCGTCGGCGTACAGTGCATGCTGTATGCCTTCGACTTTTGCCAGCTGAGCGGGGAGTCTCATCATTGCCACATTGAATAGGAGGGGCGAGAGGACCGCTCCCTGCGGAGTCCCTCTCGTGCCTAATCGGTAAGGGCCGTGTTCAATGTCCTGAATCCGAATGTATGATTGTCGGTCAGTGAGGAATTGTTTAATATAGTTGAAAGTGTTTTGGCCACAATCCACCTGTGATAGATGTGTTAGAATAATTTCGTGGGTCACGTTATCAAAGGCCCCCTTCAGATCCAAAGCGAGCACAACTTTGTCATTCAGGGGATACTCGACTGGATCGAGGATCTCATGGTCGAGCTGAAGCAAGACATCTTGCGCGGACCGGTGTGGGCGGAACCCGAACATGGTGTCTGCAAATGCATTTTTGCTCTCCAGGAACGCGGACAACCTGTCGCGCACCATCGTCTCCATTAATTTTCCCACACAAGAAGTAAGGGAGATGGGGCGGAGGTTGTCCGTGTTAATGGCTTTGCCCGCTTTGGGTATGAAGGTGACCAGGGCGGTCTTCCACTCAATTGGTAGGCTTGTTTTCCCGATCCAAATGGAATTGATGTAGGCAAGGAGCATGGTGTAGGCCGAGTCAGGAAGATTGACAAGTAATTTCACGGTAATTTTATCCCTTCCTGGCGCCGTTCCTCGCCTCATTTTTGCTAGGGCTGCCTTCAGGTCGTGTAACTGGAACAGTTGATCCAGCTCCGCGTTCTCGGTACCTGCATACGAGTACGCCGGCCCTTGGGAGTCCTGCTGAGTGCATAGATATTGGTCTCGGAGTTTACATGCCAATTTGGCTGTGTCTCCGTCGAAGCTGTGAAATGCTCGTTGCAGATGCTTTTGTGTCTCTGTTCGAGTTTGGGTCGGATCAATCAAGGCGCGGAAGAGGCGCCAGGTACTCCGGCTGGACATTTGTCGAGCGGCCGTGTTGCAACGGTCCACCCAGTTAGAGTCAGCGAGCTGGGCCGCGTACTCTGCTGCTCGCTGGGTGAGCTCAGCGATGCGAATTTTGAGCTTTCGGTTGTGTTTTTGCCGGCGCCATCGGCGGACGAGGCTGCGCCGGGCCTCCCAGAGGTGAAGAAGATGGTTATCCACCGCCGGAGTCGCCTCGGAGAGTTTAATTTGTGTTTCTGTGGAGCGTAATGAGGAAACCAGTTGCTGGGACCAAGCATGGTATCCTTGCTCCTCAATGGGTGTCGAATTGGCGTATATTTGCCGAAACTTCGTGTAATCGGGTAATTTTGCCTCTCCGTAGGGTCTTGCCAAAGGGTAGGTGCGAATGGTGGTGTTGAGTATGCAGTGGTCGCTGCCGAGGGTCTCTTCAGTGTTGACCCAATCCGCATACTGAATGTTTTTTGTGAGGGTAAGGTCCGGACATGTGTCCCGGGTCACGGAGTTACCCACGCGAGTTGGGTAGGATGGGTCGGTGTGAAGAGTTAGGCCCAGCGTGGACATAAGTTCCGCCAATTTACGTCCACGTTTCTCTTCACGTGCATACCCCCAGAGTGTGCTGGGGGCATTGAAATCACCCACAATCACCAGAGGGTCCCTGCCCGCAGCCTTTAAAGCGCGGCTAAAAAGGTCTGTGAATGTAATGTTGCTTAGTTTCGGTGAGCAATAAATGTTTAGCACGTGCAGTGGCGGGTCCTGTTTACGCAGCGGAAGGAGTGTCACCATCACGTACGAGAAAGCTGGCTTAAGGTCGAGATCAACTAGGTTGGCCGTATAATTTTTGTGCACGCAGATGCAAGATAAAGGGTCCTGCTGAAACGTAGTATAGTTTGTGAGTGTGGCAGCACTCCCTGGCTCCTGGAGGGCTACCACAGCAGGAAGGTTTTGAAATGCTGCGAGGAAAAGCCGGAGGCTGGCGCGCTTAGTGTGAGCCTTAAAGCCCCGACAATTCCACTGGGTGATTTGGATGGGAGTGGCCGTATTGGATCGTGGGGACTTCCGAATTCTAAGGGTGCCCGCCATGGTCAGTGGAGTTAACGAGCGATTGCGGTGGCGGTGCTCCCGAGCCAGCACTCGCGGGGAGGGGGGTGTCCTCAATTCCGGAGGCGGAGCAGCTGTCATCATCCTCAAATTCGATCTGTCGTCGAAGCGTTTTAGGGTACCGGCCAGACACGTCCTTAATTGGGCCGGCTCGTTTGGTGAAACGCGCAACTTGTTGGGCTATCAGGGTAGGGATGGTTTCTGTCATTTTAGCAATGGCGGCATTTACAGCCGCTGAGATTTGGGTTTCGAGGACAGTTATACGGCTGTCCATACGGACCTCAAGGGTGTTCACACGAGCCTCGAGTGCGGCAACCGCGTCTGCCACCCCCGCCCCGGTCTCACTCTCCATTACCTCTACTGCGGGGGGAGGAGGAGGGGAGACTAGTTGGGTCTGTTTGGCCTCGGCTTCCGCTAGTCTTTTCTGTAACGCTTCGATTTGTGCCTGAAGTTTGGCAATAATATTTTGGTCGGCGTTACGCGATGAAGAGGGGATGATAGGGAGGGATGAGGAGGCAGCTCTACCCGTACCACCCACCTGCTTTCCGTTTTTCACGGCGTTGGCCCATGGCCTGGCTTCGCCGCATGGTTGCACCGTCGGCTGCATTTCGGTTCCTCCAGTAGGGGAAGCGGGCTTGTCAGTCTTGGCGACTTCCCGGCGTGGTGACTCACTGGGAGTCTGATCTTTGCGTCGTTTCTTGGACGCCCTTTTGGACTTTCTGCCCTGTTGTGCGGCCACCTTGGAATTACGGTACTTGGCCGTACATGCTCGAGAGTTTGTGGCGTGTGCTCCACCGCACACAGAACATACGGGTACACATTCATGAGGGGCCCGCACCCCCTCCTCCACAAGCGGAACCTGCTGTCCACACAGGCCACACGTATCCGGTCGTGGGTTGGGACAAGTGTCCATCCGATGACCGACGACACCGCACTTGCCGCAGGCCGGGATCGTCCGGTAGTAGGGTTTGACCGGGATCAGCATTGCGTCGTAGTGAACAAAGCGTGGCTTCTCCTTGCCGGCGAAGGTTACACGCGCCTTGTTCGATGTGCCAAATTTACGCACCTCGACGATGGTGCCTGACCTCCAGCGTACGCTCTCTCGGAGCGTCTCCGTCGTATCTGTGTTGCGGACTACAATAACTCCGTGGCAGACATTGCTACCATCTTGTCGCAGGTACCCGTTGAGCAGAACCTGCCTGTGCTCGATGTTTACCACGAAGTCCCCGATCATTTTGTCCGCCGTGTCAGGGTCCGGGGTGTAAATCACGATCAAATTTTGCTCTCTCGATGGAATAACTGTCAGCGTCTCAGCTCGCTTGGGCCCGAGGTATGCCTTAAACGCAGTCCCGTACCAGTTCTCTGAGAAAGCATCATGCAATGAGATGCACTCTCGTGGCTTTACGACTATTACATAGTCGTCCGGACTCGGTTTCGGAAACGGGCGAGGCTTCCATTTGGTGAGAAACTTGCCCTTGCGTCCCACAGCGCGCGAAGCGGGAGGCTGCGTCTTGTCAGCTGGCGTGCCGGATGCCGAAACAGCGGCGGACGCCGCCTTCTTGGCGTTGGCTTGCGAGCGGCGTTCCACCGCGTCGTTGAGAGCTTGGCTCCGAAACCTCGGTGAAGAAGCAGAGTTTGGCGTTTCGGAAATCGTAATCGTTTCCCACGTCATGGCATGCGGGTCGTATCCACGCTGCATGAGAGTAGCGTCCATGTTGCCTCGGAAAGCCGGTCCCACGCCGCCGGGCGTTGGCGTCGCCGTTTGGCCTAACGGCGTCGCCAACGTGGTCGGGTGATGATCGGCCGTAAAGTTGTCAAAAACGGGCCCACCTGGATGACACTGGTATCCACGTGTTGCCTGTGAGTAGCCGAAACGATTGATGCTGGTCTTGACGGGGTACTGTGAAGTTGCCCGTGGTTCCAGCCGAAAATCAGCGGAGCCGAAGCGCAGCACGTCCTACATCATCGCGCGCTTGCAGCGCCCCCCCGTGCCCAGGGAGGCGTTTATGAAAAGAAGAATAGTCTGGTGCCAGTTGCGGCCGGAACGCCTAGCGTCCGTCGGCACGGCCCTACGGCAACCAGCGTGAAATGCGACATACTGCATTGGATGCCCATGCGTTATCAAGACAACACTGCGCCTCCCTCCTTTCGTGATTGAGGGACGCCAGACGCGCTGAACCGCGCATGCGTCAAAGCAACGCAGCGCGGCGCGAGCCTGCGAGTATATGGCAAGACCGTTGCCTGGCGTGGCATGCCGGCGTAACGCAACGAAATGAACGCCGGCGAGCACCCGCACAGCGTCACGTCGAAATGTATTGGCACCTTGACTGTGGCATGTAGTCATGTTATCACATCACACGAATCTCATGATTATCATGTTTGCACCAGTCCCATACTTCGTCATCCATTGACGTCATGTAATACCAAATATGGCATATGTGAAGCTAGCGAAACTGCAGCGAGTGCATCATCAGTGTAGAATGTAGTCGTGTTGTTACATGACACACATGCCATGATTATCATGTTTGGATGTGTCCTTAACATATGTCTTCCGTTCGCGTAATACCTAGTTTGGTATATTTCAAGGTAGTGAAACGGCCGCGAGCGCACTATGAGCGTAGCAAGTAGTCATGTTGTTACATGACACACATCTGATGTTTATCATGATTGCACCAGCATCTCACATTCGCCATCCAATCACGTCCGGTAATACCAAATTTGGTATAAGGTAAGCTAGCGAAACGGCCGCCAGCGCATCATAAGTGTATGTAGTCATGTTTTTACGTGACACGCATCTTATGATTATTGTGTTTGCACCAGTCTTATACATTCGACATCCATTAACGTACCGTAATACCAAATGTTGTATATGTGACGCTAGCGAAACGGCCGGGACCGCATCATGAGCGTGGCATGTAGTGATGTTGTTACACGACACGCTTGTCATTTTATTTATGTTAGGGTCTGTCGCATGTGTTAGCCATGCAATCATGTCATATCATACCAGTTTTGTAACATGCCATGGGAACAAAACCACTGCAAAAGCTGTTGGACGATTAAATGTAAATCATGACATTAATGACATACATATCACAATTTTCATGTTATGACTAGTCAAATGTGTTTTTCATACAGTCATGTCTTGCCATATCAAGCTTAACATTGATACCTTTATCCAAACGGCTAGGAGAGCTAAAAGTTGTAGGTGGCTAGTTAGATAGATAGATAGATAGATAGATAGATAGATAGATAGATAGATAGATAGATAGATAGATAGATAGATAGATAGATAGATAGATAGATAGATAGATAGATAGATATGCTCAAAGTCGCCGAAGTTCGCAAAGAAATGCTTCGCATTTAAAACAGTGGGCATGAAGCGTAGAAGAGAAAGAAAGACGAAGAATGGCGTGTGGCACGGGCGGTGGTTCTTGAATCTACGCCGCAATAAACAGACGTTGAGACGCCGTGCTCTTCATCTGCAGGCGTATTATTCCTTTAAACCCGGTTTTGCACAAAAGAAGCCTTCGGTTTTTACAGCCATCATTATCAGGTTTCAATGCCAGGTCGCTCATATACTCTATTGCTTAGACGCGGTAGAGTACATGAGCACAACGAGTGCGTAAACGCGTAGGAGGGTTCCACGGCGGTCATCTTCTCAATGCGCTGACCGCGGGGACATAAACGCATGTGCAAAGCTGGCACATTAGCCCCGCGTCTCGTAGCATTTCAAGGGAAATATGATAGTAAAGCGCGCACAATTTTATTTGCGTCTCTTTATTTAATTCAAGTTTCATTCAGCTCTTAAAGCAACAATATATAAACTACGCATTTTATGTTAAATAATTTGTGCCATGTCACGTGGTATACTGTCGACAACGTCAGAGCAGACTCGTCTACGTAGAGGACCAACGTCACTGCATTGCCGTGTTCTTAGGGCGATCCCTACGCCTACGTCATGCCCTTATTTTCTACGCATGCGCCGGCAGAGGGGGGCGGGGGGGAGCAGCTTTCGTGCTGACATTTGACTCATTTTCGCGGCGCGTAGCGTTGCCAAGTTTGGCAGACGTGATCATGAACGCCTCGTCAACGCATTGCGCTTGTCAGCTCAAAAGTGTCAAACCTGGTGAGTGGCCCTTTTACGCGAAGCGAACAATGAAGCTTTGTTCTCCAGAGAAAAATATGAGATTTGTACGCTTTTGGGACGCTTCATATATATTTCCGCGAGTTTTCTCAGCTTTCTGCAGGACGAAACCGTCAAACATTGCTTGATACTGTGTGAAGGCACTAATAAGAAAAGACAGAAGACAAAGCACGAACTCGACATAGGTGAGGTCCAAGTGCGTAGTATGCTCTAATTCGAGTGGTTACAAAATTCTCTGGTCCCATGACGCAAACGCTGCGTAAGCAATCGAAAAACTCGTGCCCTCTAGTTGCGGTAGATATCTGAACTTGAATGTCGCGGTCGTTGTTTCATATCTCATTATCAATGGTGATTAGGAGGGAGAATGAGCGGTAGTAATGCAGCAATTGTGTCATTTCATTAAGCTTGGAAGTTTATGAGGGTAACGAAGCGCACAAGAGGATCAGGCTGAAGCCTTCTCTGGCCGCTGCATGAACGCATGAAAGATTCCGGAGCTGCAACGTTTAACGAGAGAATAATGTTCATTAAACGTGGCGTTCGGAATCCATGCTACACGATAACGTCATTGTACCGAGTGCACTAAACCATGTACTGCTCGGCATCATGAGCACGAAAACAGTGCCTTGAAAAACTGGCTCATGATGCGGGTTTTTACTGTTTTTACTGGAAAGCTTCTTACTGGGTCCCATATTAACGTTAAAATATAATTCAACACAACAACAAATAAGCAGTAAAAAAGTAGTGTGTTGGTATTATGGGAAGAAATTATATAGCTCAAATTATTATTATTATTATTATTATTATTATTATTATTTATTAATTTCTTATTATATATGTATTTATTATTATATTTTATTCTTATGTATTATTATTATTATTCTTTATTATTATTATTATTCTTATTATTATTATTATTCTTGATATTATATTATTATGATAAACATGCCCCGTAGTAGAGGGCCTCTGGAAATTTCGACCACCTGGGTCTTTAACGGTGCACCCAAATCTGAGCACACGGGGCCTAACTTGTTTCACCCATTGTATAAAAATATTTCCTTCCAGAAGCTCCTAGGACTAAAAGCAGCAATGTTTCCGTGAAAAAAAATTGGCTGATACCACGTACAGTGGGAATCGATGATACGCCGAAGCACGAATGAGAAATGTTAATATTTCACTTCAAATCAAGCACAATATTACCAGGTGGAGGTAAATGATGCCGTACATGACTGCCGTGACATGATTATTATGTTTTGATGGGTCGTTTACTTTCCTTTACTATTCACATCACGTGATACCAAATTTAGTATATGTGGAGCTAGTGAAACGGCCGGCAGCAGGCTATGAGCGTGGTAGGTTGTGGTGTTCTTACATGACACGCGTGTCAGGATTATCATATTTGCCCCAGTCATATATGTCGTTATCCAACGACGTCACGTAACACTAAATTTGGTATATGTGGAGCTTTCAAAATCGCCGCGAGCACATCATGAAGGGCCCAATATACTCCAACGTAGCTTGACGCACGCGCACACTGAGCGCAGTGATTTTACGTTAGCAAAACGCGAGCACTCTATAGTCTTACGCTAGGCGTGATGGGCGCGACCAACGTTTGTTGGCGTGGCCTGACGCATAGCCTCCTATATTTTTTTGTGCCCGCGCATTAGCGCTAAATACATACGCGCCATCCGTCCCTTATAGTTTTGGCGCTCGCCGCCAGATGCCGCACCGATCCCATAATAACAGCAGACGACGCGGCCTATGCACGCTTGCGTTTATGCGAAGTTCAGAAAAAGTGGGCGGAGAAACTTCACGAGCACAACCTCCAAAAGTTTTTTATGATGTCCCGGGGTCGAGCACTTGAGTTTGTCACGTTTCTGTAGTATTTGCGCGGCGTTGTCAACGGCAGCCTTCAGTGGCTGATTCATCTTTCTCGCTCTTGCGAGGAAAACTTCCGCGTAATTCTTTAGAGAATTTAGAACCATTACGAGCTCAGTTGACGGATACAGGAGTACACCTGGGTGGATATCTCCACATTCAATCAGAACATGCTCCGCCGTTTCCTTATCTTTCCCGCAGCATGTGCATTGTTCTTCTTCTTTACTGAATCTTGCTTTATAACTACGCGTTCTAAGGCAACCCGATCTCGATTCAAACAGTAAAGCGCTTCCCCTTGAATTATCGTAAAATGCCTCCCTCCTTATTTCATTTTTGCCCTTTCGGTAGTTACTCAAAGCCGGTTTTTTTCTCCATAGCTGCCATCCATTCTCTCGTTTTGCGCCTCGGCGCTCCGCCAGGAGCGCTCGCATCCCATAATAGCTCGGGGGACGGCGCTGAGGGACCGACCGCTCGGGCACAAAGTTATAGAGGAGGCTATGCCTGACGGCATTTGGCGCGAAATGCGACATGCACATTTCACGCCGATGCGTTACCGAGACAACACTGCGTCTCCCTCTTTTCGTGACGGAGAGATACCGGACTCGCTAAAACGCACTTGCATCAAAGAAACGACGCAGCACGGTTGCGTGCTTGTGAGTATATGCCAAGGCGTGTGCCTGGTGTGGCAACGCCGGCGTGACGCGACAAAATGAACGCCGGCGAGCACACGCATCGCGTCACGTTAAAATATATTGGCGCCTTGACTGCGGCGGTTAGTCATGTTCTCACATGATACGCGTCTCATAATTATCATTTTTGCACCAGTCACATACCTTCGTCAACCATTGCCGACACTTAATACCAAATTTGGCATATGTGCAGCTTCCGAAACGGCCACGAGGGCATCATGAGCGTAGCATGTAGTCTTGTTGTCAAAAGGCGTGCAACCATGTTTTTCATGTTTGTACCAGTATCATACCTTTGTGATTCATTCACGTCCCTTCATACCGAATTTGGTATAAGTGAAGCTAGCGAAACGGCCGCCAGCGCATCATAAGCGTGGCATGTAGTCATGCTGTTACATGAAATGCATGTCATGATTTTCATGGGAGGCTCTGTCACTTGTGTTCGCCACGCAATCATGTCATACCATATCAGTTTTGCAACACGCCATGTGAACGAAACCAGCGCAAGATCTGTGGGACCATTACGTGTAAATAATGACATTTATGACATACACGTCATGATTTTCATGACATGACTAGTCAAATGTGTTTTTCATAAGTCATTCTTTGACGTATTAAGGGTGGTATTGATACAATTATCGACACGGCCAGGAGAGCTAATAGTCGTAAGCGAATAGATAGATAGATAGATAGATAGATAGATAGATAGATAGATAGATAGATAGATAGATAGATAGATAGATAGATAGATAGAGATAGATAGATAGACAGACAGATAGATAGATAGATAGATAGATAGATAGATAGATAGATAGATAGATAGATAGATAGATAGATAGATAGATAGATAGATAGATAGATTGGTATGCTTCTTATTGCTGGGCAGGGAACGGTGGTCGTGCGTACGACCGCGCACCGTAAGTTCAAGCTGGCTATAATTAGTGGGTCTTCGAGTATCCGATTGGTAGTCTCCTCGATATCTCGCTCTTGGTGAGACAGGGTACTTTGGGCTTTTTTCATAAAAGCAGCTCGGCCTAAATCTTGAATAGGGCATTCCTAGAGGATATGATCCGTCACTGTTGGCTCGTGAAAGTAGTCGTTGTTGGGGTCCGAGCAGTTTGTTGGTTTATCTAGTGAGAAAACGGTTTTTTGTGAAGAATCCTGCTTGCGATCGTCTGAGTGTGACCTCGTAGAAGGGCGTAAAGCCTGGTGGTTTTTTAGCTTCTTTTTATTTAGCTCTTAGGTACCGTCGGCTTTGAACTTTCATTCGGTTGTTACTTTCATGGGTTTTATCTTGAATTTGTAACACATACATAAAAACAACTTGTAAAGTTGGGCGCAAGAGCAATTTTAGGCTGGCGAAAGAGTTCAGAAGTTTGTGCATTCTAATCGGCATTAACGATACGGCGCAACAGCAGCTTTTGTAGAACATGCAGTTTGCTAATGTTAACAATTCAATATTTCCCCCAAACAGAAAATAGTAGGTAAGTGCGATATGAGGATTGTGTTATAGAATAAAATATTTATGGATATGAAAAGGTGTGAGTGAAATTTCGCAAGAGCACCTACAAACCCAGTTAGACGAGACATAACTGAGCTAACAAGAGGATCCCAGCTCATGCTTTTATTGAAAAGTTTTCCTGGCGTTTTCACAATATCCACTGTTTTAATCTTGCCGTAGTCGAACTTTATTATTGCTTCTAAAATAGGCGGGCTTTGATGCGCGTGGAATAGGACAGCTTTTGTTTTTTTCTTAAAAACAGTTTGCAGTGCTCCGTATACTATGTTTTTTTTTCATTGTTTCGTTGAACACCAAGGTGAGGTGCTGTATGTCGTCACTTCAAATTAGGAGGCTTGTGCCATCCGCATACAAAATATAACTTTGTGCATCGCTAATAGTTGTTGTATCCATATTATACAATAAAAACAATATTAGACCGATGATGCTACCCTGGAGAACTCCTATAGTGATATTTTGGCAATTAGACACGTGGTTTCCTGTCGCAGGCATCGTTATTGTAAATTTATTTTTTTGGAGAAGAGCTGAGATTCCACGAATACCATATAATTGCAGTTTTTCAAAAGTATTTTATGATTAATTCGATCGAACGCCTTTGTTTAGTCTATAAATATTCCGATTCACCATGCCTTAGCTGTTTTAAATTGACCCAATATTTCATTCTTCTTGCTTTAGCAGAGCTGTTTCTGTGGACCTTTAGATAAGAAGCCATACTATAAAGAAGCAACCAAGTGAAACTTCATGCAGAATTTCATTAGCCTTTTATAAAATACCTTTTCCAAGCCCTTGAAAAAAATTGGCCAGTTTAAAATGGGTGTATAGATGGCTGTGTCATTTCTGTCCCCACTTTTAAAAATCTTACTGACTTTTTTAGCTACATGCATCAGCTTTGAAAATCAGCTTGCAGTAATCGATAAATTGTACACAGAACCCAATACTGTTGCTATTAGTTTAACCACGTGTATAACTGGCATTATCTCAAGGCCATCATGTCACGTGCTCGGGTAATCGTTGCAGCTTGCTTCGAGCTGTCATCCCCTAGTCCTTTTTTGATATGCTCCCGCAAGGCTCGTCAATGAAGCAGCTCATGACACAGTATATTGGTGTGTCCAGGAATCTAATGAAATGGTATCCAGACTGATCGTTCTTGAAGTTGGGCGGCGTAGTTAAGCATATGCCTTGCGTGCGATGCTAACTGCCTTGTAGTTTGGAGTGTTTGGATCACTTGTTGTGAATCTTGGAGCGTTTGCTGTGAGATGTAATTAGCTTCGGCGATAATATTGTTGGATTGTGGTGGGCTAGAGCTTCCGAAATAGCGTACCCTTAGCTGCTTTGGGCAGGAAGCAAGCTTGCGTAACAAATAATGAGGATGTTTCCTGTAATCTCGGGTTCGAAATCGCCCTTGTGTTCGAGTCTTCTAGAGTGAAGTAGGAATCGTACTTTTCTGGTGCTCGGCGTAGTGGCCTTACGCTGATTACCCGAGGCTCCATTCATTAGTTATGGATGCTCCCGATTGTTTATCACGGTAATATTGCTACGTAGCTGACTTATCAGCGGTCAGAAGACGACAATGAAGAAATGGGTTGTCGGTTGTGCGTGCTGTCCTCCATCTTAGTTGATGCTATACGCATCAGTGTCAATATAGATTATAAATAGACACGCCTCGTGTTATTTTTACGTAACATCTTTGTGGTGGAAGTGTTGGCTACTTCCCTGTCTTCATCACGAAGCTCCGCAATGGCCGCGTCATCATACGTTAAACCATGCCACAGATTGAACAGCCATCGTCTTCAACATCTGCTCCTTCCGTGACTTCTACGTACGCCGTCCTACCTCCTGCTCGTGATCCCGGTGTATTTTCCGGTCAGGATGGTGTTGACGTCGACAAATGCATCAGCCGGTACCAACGGGTCAGCGCAAGGTATAGGTGAGACCCAATGCTTATGCTTGCCAATGTGCTTTTTTACCTCGATGGCCCACTGCAGGTTTCGTCCGAGACGCATGAAGTGGAGATTACAAGCTGGGACTCATTTAAAGAGAAGATCCGTGACCATTTTGGGGACACCGTTAGACGGCATATCGCAGCACGGAATCAACTGGCAGCTCGTGCACAGACGTCGACGTAATCACACGTCACGTACAATAGCGACGTCATCGCCCTACGCCGCCAAATTGACGAGCACATGAGTGAGTCTGAGAAAGTGGTCCATGTGCTGAAAAGCATAGCAGACGACGCCTTTAGTCTTTTAGTATACAACAACGTTGCCACCGTCGACGCCATCATTAAAGAGTGCCAGCGGTTTGAAGAAGCCAAGAGCTTCCGTATTACTCAGCATTTCACCCGGCTGCCAACATGGCCGTAACCTCATCGTGTGAAGCCGCCCACCAATTGCCCCACAGAGAACAACGTCGCGTGCATTGTTCGTGGGGAAATGGAAGCCACCTGTCCGGCTCCTCTTCAGCCACCCGTTTTTGCAACGCTCGCCTCTGACCGACCACAGCCGTTACTTGGCGTTCATACAAGCTGTAGTGAGGCAAGAGTTTGCAAACTTCATCATTCCATGCATGTCCCTTGATTCGCCCTGAAGTCCCCTCTTACTTCCAAGGACACGCTCGCTGTTTACCTCCAACAATGCGATTCCGTAACCCTTCGCAATGGCGAACACCCGACGACCAGTCTATTTGTTTTTTTTGCCACCAGCCTGGGCACGTTTCTCGCTATTGCCACCGCCGTTCGTCACACCAGTTACGTCAGACCTTCTCTACCTCTGCGCAGATTCACCCGACGACCCATCGACGTTCAGCCGCCACACCCTTCAATTTCTATTTGTCATCTTACGAGCCTTCTACAGGCGCCCCTTCGTCCGGTCGCCGCTACGTCGCCAATCCCGCTGTCCGCCCACCTCAGCGCTTTTTTCTCTTCTAACGCTTCCTCTACTGACGCTTCCCACAAACCACAGTCTGCTTGAAGTACAAGTCGATTATGTTCCTGTGGCCGCCCTCATTGACACAGGTGCGCACATGTTCATTATGAACGCATTTATATGCCACCGCTCTCAAAAGATTATGACGCCGTCAATGGCGCAGGCACTACGTGTTGCCGATGGCGGTAATGTACCAGTATTCGGAATGTGCACTGCTCGCGTCAGCATCGCCGATCGTCACGCCGTGGTCCTCTTTGTTGTACTAGCCTGTCGGCCTCATGACCTCAGACTTGGTTTCTATTTCCTTATGGAACACTCTGCCTTAATTGACTGTTTGTTTGGTACTCTCCGCCTCGATCTTCTCATCTTTGCCGACTACTCTGCAAAGCCCACCAGCCGCTTGAGCTCAACTACTTTCGTTCACCTGCCACCTCGAGCCGTCACGTACGTGTCTTTGTCGTCGGCCCCTCCCGTTCCGGACGGTGATTATACTGTTACGCCAATTACTGACGTTAAGCTGACGCCCAGTGTTACTGTGCCCCATACCATCGCGACTATAGCGGATAACTCTGTGTTCCTTCCACTCCTTAACTTTAGTTTCACCCCTCAACTGTTGCCCTGCCAGATGTCTCTAGCGCATCTAACTGCCATAACAAACGACGATGTCAGAGCTGTCACTGTCTCTGGTCCTGATCGAAGCGCAGTTTCACGGTCACCTAGCTCAGACGATGCTATTTTTCAAAACATGATTGGATCAAAGCTTTCGTCTCACCAGGCCGACGCTCTCTACCAGGTTTTGACCTCATACAGTGACATTTTTGACACCCACGATCGTTCCTTGGGCCATACTAAAATATTCACTCACCGAATAAACACTGGTGACTCTGCGCCCATTCACCGTCGGCCATACCGCATGTCAGCGTCCGAGCGAGAAGTAATTGAAAATGAAGGAGCCAAAATGCTTACGAAAAACGTAATTGCACCATCATCATGCCCTTGGGCATCTTCCGTGGTGTTAGTAAAGAAGGAAAATGGCTCATGATCAGTAGACGACATTGAGGAAGCGGACTGTCAGTTGTGCGTGCTGTCCTCCATCTTTAGATTCTATTTTATAATTATAATTTTTTAGAATCTATAATGAGACTGATGCTATCCGCATCAGTCTCTTTATAGGTTCTAAATAGACACACCTCATGCCATTTTTACGTAACAATTATTTGCCATAGCGTAATGGTGGGTGGAATTTGATGCAGGTTTTGGTTGGTTAGGCCTGGCTTGTTTCTGATGGCTCTACCAGCGCGAGTTTCCTGAGGGGCTCGTTTTGATCTTGCAGTGCAGGCTCTACGTAGTCATCTATTAGAAGAAGTAGACCTGTTTTGTACTTTGGTGTATTTAGGCAGCCCTGTAGCTATGCGAATGCATGCTATGTTTATGCATGCAAAATTTTCATGCTTGGTCGGCGTCATTGCAAGAAGGGTAGTTCATGTATTAACCTTGAGTGAACTAGCGGTTGTGAGAGTCTTTTATTTGACCTGTGATCGGATAGGCCCAGGGCGCAATATGTCAAATTTTGCAGCAAGCGTTATCTACTTCATCGAGCACAGAGCTTTTTCTACCCATGCAGTGGACTTGGCGTTTTGTTGATAAAGTATGCATAGTGTCCTAATGTGCTCTTCGCGCTTTGTGCTCGTGTTGCGTACAGTAAGTTGGATTTTATGTCGAATAACTTGCTGCTCGCTGTGGCATGTGCTTTTGAGAAGAACTACAAATTCTGTCTTTTCTGGTGAATTCTCTAGACTTTGTTCATCAAGGAAAGTGGTGATAACATGAATTGCCTTCTGGGGTTGCTGCTGTTGCGTAGTGATGTTTTGCGCGTTACACCATATTGTAACATTTTCAGCATAGATTCCCGCCGAGGTGGGCTGGACTTCACTTAGAAGAAAAGCTCGTCGGCGCATTGTTATATTAAACAGTGTTGAAGAGATAACAGCTCCCTGCGGACCTTCGATTTTGTTGGAGTATGACTGATTCGTAAAACAGCCTATTCTGATAGAAAACGTCCTGTTCTGCAGAAAACGTCACATAAGATTGTACAGCATTTGACAACAGGTAGTTCTGGCAGCTGTCATAGCAGAGTGTCATGGGGAACCCATTCAAAAGCATTCTTTACGTCCTGTGAAGCAGCTTTGCTAAATACTGAACATGATATAAATAAAAATTTCGGACATAAACTGTACTCACTTGGTCTGTTCATAGATTTCACAAAGGCATTCTAGTCTGTATGCCATGAAGTACTAACATGTAAACTTAGCAAATAAGGCGTACGTGGTGTAGTTCTTGATTTTTTTAAAGAATATTCATCAAACCGCTATCAATATGTTTGTATAAGCAACAGCACATCATCCTAAACAAATATAATAAGAGGAGTACCGCAAGGGTCAATACTTGGCCCTCTGTTATTCATAATTTAAATAAATGACCTCTGGGATATTGCGCGTTCACCCAAGTTAATACTGTATGCAGATGACACTAACATATTCTTCAGTGGTAATTCATTCTAGCGTTTGAACGCCAGGCTAATGAATAGCTATGTCAGCTGTCAGATAATCTTAGTTTAAATAGGTTGCAACTAAATATTAGCAAAACGAAATACATAATATTTGCCCCACCTGATAAGCCGGGTTGCTAAAGTCCGATTGTTTTATTTGAGGCCAGCGAAATAGAGCAGGTTACCAGCCAGAAGTTTTTAGGCGTATGGTTCATTGAAGGCTTGACATAGAATACACATGTAGATAAATTAATGATAAAACTTAGTAGAACCGTGGGATGCTCATACAAGCTCAGTGCAGTTTTGCCAAAACGGTTACAAGTAAACTATATTATGCACTTTTCTATTCTAAAATGACATATTCTATCTCAGTATGGGGAACTACCACACAGACAAGCTATAAAAGTTTACTAGTTCTCCAGAATAGAGCCTTACAAGCATTTGAGCAATACCACGGCATTATTTGAGACTTGAAAACTGGACCACTTTTTAAAAATATGAAATGTTAAAGGTAACACAACTGTTTTACTACAGACTTTTTCAATGGGTCAAACAAAATAAGCCACAATGTCTTCAGAACACATTTAAAAGTACTAATTACCACATGCGCCAGCCACGTCACGAAACCCCAACATTTAGTACTAATTATGGCAAACACGTTAAATACCAAATACATACAGTGTTAAATCGTCTACAAGGCCTTATAGATCACAATTCCATACCTTTTAACACCAATATGAAAACCATATTAATGCACCATGATATTCACTACGCTATCTAATGTTTGATTTCTAATATCTTGTCTAATAACTTGTCATTCTATATCTTTGATTTCCAATAGTTTGCAATATGCTACGAGATCTCAATTTGTATTGTGATGCTGTGTTGTTGTTTCATGATGTGCTGTTGTATTTTCCGGTCTGCTCAAACGTTGCTTTGGGAATAAGTTTTTTGTGTTTATTTCTTACTGCGTAGTGAAGTTGTACTAATGTTTGCTGTATTTTTGAGCAATATTATACTCAAATTATTTCTTAGATATGCAGATGATCTGTGGGCTGCGTGCCAAACTGTATTTAGGAGCATAGGCCCTCTGTCAGGCTACATAGCCTCTAATCTCTGCTCCTGTAAGTTTTTTCAGGGCTAAATACACATTCAATTCAATTCGTTTTAGTACCTACGCAGTACTCGGCCAATATGTTGAGGGGTCTTGTATTACATCCTATGTATAGGCACCGGACTGAATTCTTAGTAGACAGGTGAGGTGTGAACTGAAGCAAGTTTGGGTCAACTCATAGTGCTCCCCATTTTTTACCATTGGTGTGAGGCGTTTTGTTTAACATTCACCCCGTCAGATTTCTGATCACTGAAGGTGACGAAATTGGCCAAAAGGTGCTTGCTTTCGTCGGATGTTTGTTTGGATTAGGCAGCGGTGTACCATTTGAATGTTTTCACTTTTTAGAGAGAATGAAATCTTCCAATACTTGATTGATGGTGGAAATAACTGGCATTAGTTGGTTTTCTATCAGTTGCCTAATTGTTTTTACGTAATCATATCAGATACCAGAGCTTTTTTTACAATTTGACTCCTTTAGTAAAATATAGGTTCTTGAACTGTGAAATAAGTATCCATTATGTTGTCGCTTTGTTTTTCCTCTGGCCACTCTGGCTACTCCGAATGTCTTGCTGGTTGTAGTAAAAAATGTTTTGGTGCACGTATCGGCGGTGGCTCGCACTGATGATTAGGAAGCCAAAGTTTTTCTGTGCCTGTTGGAGTTTCGCCACGGCCTTCCAGGAGTTGACGATGATCCTTAGAGTTTCATTATTTATCCGACCAAGTAATTGGTTGCAGCAATTCTGCCACTGTTGCCTACGTAGCTTGCAAGCATACTTTGATGCTTCTCTCGTAAGAAGTTCATGCTTCAGACGATGGTGAGCTGATTTTTCAGTCCTGTAAAGCAGCTGTCCGCGCCACACACAAGTTTAGGGGGTGTCCATCTGGTGCAGGCTTTTGAAGAAATTTCTTGTAGTTTTACTTGACTTCATTGTCGCTTGTCGTACATGTTTTGCAAGTGTGTCAAGCGTGGATGTTTCAGGGCAACTGTTCATATAATACCGATACTTGTCCCAGTCGATGAAGGAACACTCCTTTGGCATATAAAAAAGATTGCCCGCAGCTTCCCTCGGGGGAACACTGAGGAGGATGCGGAGCATATAATTGGTTAACGGGGTGTTAAAGTGCGACTTACTTGGGTCGATGGCTAAATTGGTTAACGTGGTTGTGAAATGGGGTGTTAAATTGCGACTTACTTGGGTCGATGGCTAAATTGGTTAACGTGGTTGTAGGAGGGGGTGTTAAATGAGTGAACACGTACACACGTATGCGAAAGGACGGCGCTGGTCGAAGGGACGTCGATCATTGTGTTTGTGGATTCGTTGGAATTCATTTCACCGCGACCTTGGACGTCGACGCGCCGTACAAACCAACCGACGAGCGGCAACTGAGCGAGCGAGCGCCGACCTTGAGTATATATACAGCGCGACGGCGCATGCACTGTCAGCTGTTGAATGTTCTCGAAGCGCGACGGTGCATGCGCGTCCACTGGAGAATCAGGAGAATTGTAGGATGTTCACGAAGGGGAGAAGCGCGCGCGGCACAGATGGTGGGTGACGGTGCATGCGCGCGCCAGCTGTCGAATGTTCGAGAAGGGGGAGAAGCGCAACGGCGCATGCGCGCGCGTCAGCTGCCGATGTTCTCGAAGCTTGACGGCGCATGTGCGCTACATTATACAGCTAGCGAATGTTCGTGAAGAGGAGAAGCGCACGCGGTGTGTAGAGGAGGAAGGTGCACGGATGGTGGAGGAGTGAAGCGCGCGCGGTGTGTAGAGGAGGAAGGGATGCACAGATGGTGGAAGAAGGAGGAGGAAGCTTGCGGGCGGCGCCGCACTACAAGCCTCAAATATTAGATGCTCCGCATCTAAAAGTTTGCCACAGGCAATCACAATTGTTAAGTGGTTGCTGCCAACATTGGTGGGTCATATGTTTCAGAGCGTACCTTTTGGTAAGCTCCTAACCCACATGAGTTCCGACGATGCATTGTTCTGCTTCACACCACCATTCCTTGCGTATGGGTTGGGCGTAAGGAACGTAAAGCTGGCGACTTCCAAAGCTTCCTTGAGTTACTTTCCTTTGGGATAATCTTGGATATTAAAGACGCATGGTGCGTTAAATTCGCCCGGAATTAAAGCTGGTGTTTTAGTGTCCATTTTACTGAAGTGGATTTTCGAAATTACTGGATTTCGCATAACAGTATCAGATGAAGAGATTATATGTGTTGCCCACTTCTTTGGTATGAGTCTGAATGCACGAGAATTAAGCTGAAGAAAGGAGGTTGTGCACTTCTGTACGGTTCTTCTTGGAATACGCAACACATCGACCCGATGAAAGGTAGCTTGTTATGGGGAAATACTTGCCCGTCTCCTTCATGCAAATCATATCGAAAGTTTTAGGGGCAAAGCTTCTAAGTGTAAAAGACAGAGATGAGCGGAAATTTTAGTGCCAGAGACAGATGGCTTGCCTATCTTCTTCCTCTACGTTTATTCCAATCCTGACTTGGAATTATGATAGTAGGCATGTGGCGCAAGACAGTCTTCGCCTTGCATTTTTAACATCCTCCCGACCGTGACAAAGGAAAAAGTAAAAGATGGCAAAATACAAATAAACACTGCCAAGCCACAACACTAGCAGGTCGGTAGTTCGAATTCACATAACTGGTAACATTCCGCGCTATCGTATATTTCACTGTCTACAGATGCTTCCTCGTTATGCACTCAGTTTGTGCTCTAACCACGGGTTCTCAGATCAATTACGCACACACTTTAACGGTCGTTTGTTTTTGGTGGAGTCCATCAAAGCCAGTTCGCAATATTCTCATTGCAGTCCGCCATCGTGTCATTAAAATGAAATCATCTAGATGTTAGTAAGGACCGTTTCTTTTCCGTCGACGTTTGAACCGTTTGGAGAAACTTCGAACAAAAGTCGCTGTTTCTGCTTGAGGCCGTTGCTTGCATGTGGATAGGTAACTCGATGCTTCGTGCGTTTCTGGTATCGGTTGGCGTGTTTGAATGTCTTTGTGTGTTCTTACTTTTTTTGCTTTCAGGCCCTATTTGGTTCTCGCATGAGTTGAATGTCGTTTCATGCCTTTCCTGAATTGAATTTCTTTTGATGGTGCTATTTCGTCCTTCCAAACTGCCAGGTGCTTTGTCTTGATTATACAGTTCTGTACGCCTTGAATGTGAGGACGGTGTAAATTCAATAGCATAGTGTGGAAGATCAGACTCTCTAGCTGATCGTCTTGATGGCTGAGATACCCATGCGTATTGTCGATAGTGATTTGAAAGAGGCCTATTAACAGTCTTAGTCTGTTCAATTGATTGTGTACTTCGATATATCATTGGTTTGCAAGTTTTGTCTTGTTGACGAACGTTTGAGGTTTTTGTAGCAATGAAGTCGGATCCATCAAGAACTTCAATAACGGAACAGCTGGAAATTGTATCAGCACTAAAAAATCTCGCAGGTGCGAGACCACGAAGTCCCAAAATGGTATTCTTCGCGAAAATTTTATAAGTAGTTCCTTCTGACTTGTCCTCAATCGAAGCTTGTGTCACTTCATCTTTCTCGCCCCTTAGTTTGATAATTGCATTGCTAAGAGCATGTTGTGAATCGACAGCGGAATTCTCTATAATGACACCATTGGCTCAATTCCTATCGTCGGGCATTCCTTCGTCCTGCGGATAAGTCAAGCGCCGCTTAGACCTCGTCACTGTACTTCAGATTGATTGAGAAAGTGCACACAGCGGTCTTGTTTCTGATTCTTTTAATCGAAGTTGGAGTTCTGATGAGGTTCTCGAAGCGTCAAAGTCAAAGCGCTCACAATGTTCGACATCACTTACTACTCCTTCAGAAGGTATAACGGTATAAACATGGTGGTTAACTTCCTGCAATTCCTGCTTTATCGATTCGATATATCAACAACATTTCTTGAGCATGCCATTTTGCGGTGCTGTAGACAAAAATATTGTCACTTTTTTTTCAAGGCTTCTTCAACAGCTTTGTACAATGAAGTTTTGGTATGTCCGAGTAGCTTCAGGTCGTAATCAATTGCTACAACTGTCTCATTTGAACTCATTGGTCATCATCATCATCATCAGCCTGACTACGTCCACTGCAGGACAAAGGCCTCTGCCATGTTCCGCCAGTTAACCCGGTCCTGTGCTTGCTGCTGCCAATTTATACCCGCAAACTTCTTAATCTCATCTGCCCACCTAACCTTCTGTCTCCCCCTAACCCGCTTCCCTTCTCTGGGAATCCAGTCAGTTACCCTTAATGACCAGCGGTTATCCTATCTACGCGCTACATGCCCTGCCCATGTCCATTTCTTCTTCTTGATTTCAGCTATGATATCCTTAACCCCCGTTTGTTCCCTAATCCACTCTGCTCTCTTCTTGTCTCTTAAGGTTACACCTACCATTTTTCTTTCCAGTGCTCGCTGCGTCGTCCTCAATTTAAGCTGAACCCTCTTTGTAAGTCTCCAGGTTTCTGCTCCGTAGCTAAGTACCGGCAAGATACAGCTGTTATATACCTTCCTCTTGAGGGATAGTGGCAATCTACCTGTCATAATTTGAGAGTGCTTGCCGAATGTGCTCCACCCCATTCTTATTCTTCTAGTTACTTCAATCTCGTGGTTCGGCTCTGCGGTTATTACCTGCCCTAATTACACATAGTCTTTTACAACTTCAAGTGCACTATTACCTATCTCGAAGCGCTGCTCCTTGCCGAGGTTGTTGTACATTACTTTCGTTTTCTGCAGATTAATTTTAAGACCCACCTTTCTACTCTCCTTGCCTAACTCCGTAATCATGTGTTGCAATTCGTCCCCCGAGTTACTCAGCAATGCAATGTCATCGGCGAAGCGTAGGTTACTAAGGTATTCTCCATTGACTCTTATCCCTAACTGTTCCCATTCTAGGCTTCTGAAAACCTCCTGTAAGCACGCGGTAAATAGCATTGGGGAAATTGTGTCCCCCTGCCTTACACCCTTCTTGATTGGTATTCTGTTGCTTTCTTTATGAAGCACTATGGTAGCAGTTGATCCCCTGTAGATTTCTTCCAGAATGTTTTTATATACTTCATCTACGCCCTGATTCCGCAGTGTTTGCATGACGGATGATATTTCTACTGAATCAAACGCCTTCTCGTAATCTATGAAGGCTATGTATAGTGGTTGGTTATACTCTGAGCATTTCTCTGTTACCTGATTGATAGTATGAATGTGGTCAATTGTTGAGTAGCCTGTTCGAAATCCTGCTTGTTCCTTTGGTTGATTGAATTCTAAAGTTTTCTTTACTCTGTTAGCAATTACCTTTGTAAGTAGCTTGTATACTACAGAGAGCAAGCTGATCGGCCTGTAATTCTTCAAGTCCTTGTCATCTCCTTTCTTATGTATTAAGATGATGTTAGCGTTCTTCCAAGACTCTGGTACTCTTCCCGTCAGGCGACACCTCGTAAACAGGGTGGCTAGTTTTTCTAACACAATCTGTCCTTCATCTTTCAGCATATCTGATGTTACCTGATCCTCACCAGCAGCTTTGCCCCTTTGCATGCTCTCCAAAGCTTTTCTGACTTCTTCTATCATTACTGGTGGGGTGTAATCTGGGTTACTGCTAGTTCTTATAGTATTAAGGTCGTGGTTGTCTCGGCTACTGTACAGATCTCTGTAAAACTCCTCCGCTATTTTAACTATCCTATCCATATTGGTAGTTATTTTGCCCTCTTTGTCCCTTAGTGCACACATCCGACTTTTACCTATCCCAAGTTTCCTCTTCAATGCTTTGACACTTCCTCCGTTTTTCAGAGCGTGTTCAATTCTCTCCATGTTATACCTTCTTACATCGCATACCTTTCGACTATTAATCAACTTCGAAAGCTCTGCCAGTTCTATTTTGTCTGTTGTACTTGACACTTTCATGATTTGACGCTTCTTAATTAGGTTCTTCGTTTCCTGGGAAAGCTTGCCAGTGTCCTGTCTAACTACCCTGCCTCCAACTTCCACTGCACACTCCGTAATGATACTCGTCAGATTATCATTCATTGTATCTACGCTCATTGGTACATCTGTCTTATCTAACATAGTCAACAATGTTGACGCAGCGCAATGTAATCCAAGCGTACGGCCTTCATATGTACTCTCATTAAAAAACGTCAGCGTTTCAACTTCACGATCCTTGAAATGACTATAGTCGCTCAAACATGGCGGGTTCAGTAGTGAACACTAGGCTTCGAGGGCTAGGCCTGTAAGATGGGCGTCCCTGTAGTAAGTGGGTGAGATTGACTTCATAAAACATATTCGGAGGAGGCCGAGAAGGGGCCATTCCGTCCCTTAATTTAGCCTGGAGGTTCCGCCCAGAATGGCGCTGGCAGCCGAAGGCCTGTAGCAATCTCCAGGGTTCTCTGGAACGTATGTAGTTGCTGCTTGTATTCGTTGCTCTTGGGGACTTCTTACCAAGCCTCTTGGGTAATTAGTTGTGCTGCGCTGTGGGTAGGGCACAGCCAGAGCGTGTGTTCAAAATTGTAATAGGGATGGTTGCAAAAAGAGCATGTGGGTGGTATGTCGGGGTTGACTCTGTGTAAGGTGTATGGTGTTATGTACGTACGTGTTCGCAATTTTCTTAGAGCTAGAGTTTGTGCTTTGTTAAGTTTTGGATGCGGTCAACGCAATAATAGTGTTTGAGAGCAAAGAAACCCTAATGAAGAATAAAAATCTGAAATCTACGTATCCTGGTTCCAAGCTCACATCGGTCAGTTACCGGGACTCCAACACTGCAATCCCAACAAAGAGGTCAACCGCATGGCGCGTGAACTCACACACCACGCCGCGGACAACGAACCCTCGAGGGGTGGGCAGCACGAGAATCTCTGCAGCCAGGACAAAGCATTCACATACCACGAGACCACTTCACATTACCGGGACAAAGACGTGACTTCCCAGTCACCGTAGCAAAATTTTATCGTCCTAGCCTCGCGATCATTGTAGCTGTCACAGAAACGAGAACGAAGTGTATGGGCTGACATACCGTTCGCAGCAACGAGGGCTGGGCTGAATGGATGCAGCTGTGCTTTCTGCGTTGGCATCCTGGCCTTGTGTACCACGGGTCATTGTTTTGAAGGTTAATAGCAGACCAGAGCGAAAGTAATCATGATACGCTCCCGCCTCGTGACCCACTTGGTGACGACCTCTGTCCCATTACTCAATGATTAGCCGTCTCGGTCTTAGTTCGAGAAGGAAACGTCGTTTTTCCAGGTTTCGGCACCTAAATGTAAAAGACCAAGACGACGGCTTGCCTGCCTTCTTCCTCTACGTTTAGTTGCACCCTGACTTCTTGATAATAGTAGGTATGCGGCACAAGACAGTTTTGTTTTCCATTTTTAACACTCCTTATGCCGTCGGTCGTATGTCAGCGGTTATGTAGTAGCGAAGTAGCTGTCGTTGTAGCAGCATAGTTTTCAATGCTTACACTGGTTGTGAAGCTTCGCCGTTACTCTAAGAAACAGGTTTGTGCGAGATGAGTGGATGCCACAGGGCAGTGCTGCATGCTCGCTCGCTGCAGGTGTAGATCGGAGAGAATTTGACGGCGGAGCCGTTTTGGGTTGACTAATCATCTCATGGCATGCTATCACGTAGTTTTTTTTCTTTCCTTATGATTGCTATTGTGCCTAGTGTGATGTGCCTGGAGCTCGGGAAGGATACCTTATACCTGCTGGGTACCTGGTTGTCGATACTGTCACTAAATGAATGGCAAAAATGTGTCCGAGTTCAGAGTGCCTAAGCGATCGGCAGGAAAAAACAAGGCGTGCAATGTTGTGACAAGAAACTGGTGGGTTCTTATTCTTTTCCCCCAAAGTGCACGTGTGCAAAAGCTCTCTGATGAGAGTGACATCGTTCGCGTGCACCAGTTGCTAATAGGAGGCGTTGTTCACAAGTCGCCTTGCGACGTCTCGAAACTTTTGCCGACGCTGTGCCAAGAATTTTCAACGGCCTCACGGCGTATTTGCATAATGCAAATAAATGCAGAGCTCACCCGTCTACCAAGCGTCGACGGGAACCATCGGCGAGCCGGACACTGTTGAGGCGGCATTGGACTGTGAATGAGCCTTCTTAACAGAGGTGACGCATTTTACGAAGGTTAGCATACAGGCTGCCTCTACCTCGTTCGAAGTAGCAGGTAATCCAAAATCCCGATAAGTGCAGTGCTCACTGTTTTCGTTTATACAGGCACTGAAATGACACAAAGTGTAAAGGTGATATGCCGAACAGGCGAACCTGTATGCAGCTTTTCATTGCTTGGAAAAATCAAGGAACACAATTTTTGCATGGAAGAGTGACCTAAGTGCTACAAATAAATAATTGCTAGGGTGACGGCGCTCGAGCGGCTGCACCACATGCAAAAACTTCGCAAGCTGTAAACGCGTGCGAAAGCAATGTTTGATATCAATGCGTCAAGAGCGTGAGAAGATAAATTTTTGCGTCCCATGTTCTCGCCTCCGACACGGGACGGAGCAAGTCAATTTTCACGCCTGAGGAGTCATGTGAGGCTTCCGCCTTTACAGTAAAAACAATAAAAAGTGGGCAGATCCCACGTACAGTGGGAATCGATGATATGCGCAGCACGAATGAGGAAGGTTGATATGCCACTTTCAAATCACCACAACGTTAAGAGGAGGAGGTAAATTATGCCTTACACTACTTTTATGTCAAGGTTATCGTGTTGGTATGTGTCGTTTACCTTCTTCATCTATTTACGTCTCGTGATGTCCAATTTAGTATGTGTCGAGCTAGCTAAACGGCCGCGAGCACGCTATGAGTGGGGTATGTTAGCATGTTCTTACATGACGTGCGTCTCATGATTATCATGTTCCACCAGTCATATACCTTCGTCACCCATTTACGTCACGTGACGTCCAATTTGGTATATGGGGAGCTAGCTAACGGCCTCGTGTGCATCATGAAGGGCCAAACATACACTGTGCCCAGCACGCACGATGGGCACAGCGACGCTACGTTAGCAAAACGCGAGCACTCTATAGTCTGACGCCAAGCGCGACAGGCGCGACCAGCGTTGCTCGTCGCAGCCCCACGGTAACCGGCGCGAAATGCGACATGCTTCATTTGAAGCCAATGCATTACCTAGAGAACACTGCGTCTGCCTTATTAGGGGCGAAGCTCCTTATGGCGTGGCTTGTGGGCCCCTCGTAGTACGTAACCACTAGTGGCACATACCCGAAATAGGTATAACATTCGACCTCCAAGGTGGCGCCGGTGAGAGATTTGTTCTGCGCGTTTTTCAACAATAACAAAATAGTGCTCATTGTACATGCCAATGGCTGCTAATGGGGAATGAGAGACAGGAGCATTCGGCTTTTAGTCAACGCGCACGCTGCTATCCCCATTAGCAGCCATCGGCATGTACATTGAGCACTATTGGACAAGAAAGGGTTGCTGCATTATACTCGCTAAGTGTAACCTCCTTAGTTTTAGAAAGGTCCAGCGAGCGTTGAGCCGCAGGGCCATGAATACAATGAACTAGTATATACCATGAATTAATTCGAGGTGGTTAAAAGGGGGAAGCAGATACGAAGCGAGAGCCGTAAGAAATTAAAAGCTGAATCCTCCTGTCTCTCATTTAACATTAGCAGCCACTGGCATGTACATTGAGCACTATCTGACAGGAAAAGGTTGCTACGTTATACTCGCTGGGCGTAACCTCCTTGGTTTTAGAAAGGGTTAGCGAGCATCGGGCCGCAGTGCCATGAATACAGTGAACTAGTATATACCATGAACTCAAGGTGGTTGAAGGTGGGAAGTAGACCCGAAGCGAAAGCCGTAAGAAAGTGTGCGTGTGCGACCTCTCGTTTAGTCCTTGGAATGTCCACTGAATTGTGGTGCTTCTAAATGGGAAATATATGATAAAAAGATGCGAGATGGTGGGACCTGGAGTGTTGAATACATGGACGAACGGACACACAGACAGATGCATGGCTGGACGCATAAAAGGACTCAGAGGCGGATGCATGAACCAACGCAGGGACGGGCGCACGAACAGACGCATGGACGGTCACACAGACGGACGCATGGATGGGCGATTGCTTCGCCCCACTCTACATCGTTCACTCCGTGGATATGCTGCCTTTTTTCGAGACGGAGGGAACCCGGACGCGCTAAAACGCCTATGCGTCAAAGAACCACAGTGCGTGTCTGCGGCAAGAACGGCGTCTGGCATTGAAACGCCGGCGTGACGCGACGAAACGAACGCCGGCGGGCACGCGCACCGGGTCACGTCGAAGTGTATTGGCGCCTCGACCGTGGCATGTAGTCATGTTCTCACAAGACTCACATCTCATGATTATCATGTTTGCACCAGTCACACACCTTCGTCATCCATTGACGCCACGTACCACCAAATTTGGCATACATGAAACTAGTGAAACGGCCACGAGCGCATCATGAGTGTGAAGTGTAGTCGTGTTTTTACATGACACGCATTTCATGTTGATCATGTTTGCATCATTCAGATGCCTTCAACATCCATTGACGTACCGTAATCCAAAATTTGGTACATGTGATACTAGCGAAATGGCCGAGAAGGCATCATGAGCGTGGTATGTAGTCATGTTGTAACACGACGTGCATTTCATGATTTTCATATTAGGATCTGTCGCCTGTGTTTGCCATGCAATCATGTCTTACCATACCAGTTTTCATAACATGTCATGTGAACGAATCCACCGCAAAGCAGCAGGACCATGAAATGTAAATTATGACAATAATGACATAGATGTCCTGATTTTCGTGTTGTGCTAGTTAAATATGCTCTAAATATAGTCATGCCATGCCATACGAAGTTTGGTATCGATACCATTATCCAAACGGCCAGGAGAGCTAAAAGTCGTAGGCGGCTAGATAGATATGCTCGAAGTCGCCGAAGTTTGCTATGAAATGCTTCGAATGTAAAATGACTACAAAAACGCAGCTTGAGTCAGCTGCTCAGTAGAGTGAAGAACCGAGAAACAACTTGCATGGCCAACTGAACTTAGAACAGTGATGTTACGTACTACGCCGAATAATTCCCATTTAGAGAAATGAAAATTAGCAAGTTTCGTTATTCTTCCCTGCATACACTGACAAAATTTCCTGCTCACAAAACTGTTGGAAATAAAAAATGGTAGATCCCACCTATAGTGGGAATCGATTATATGTGAAGCACGAGTGAGAATGTTGATATGTCCCTTTAAAATCAGTACAACATTACAAGGTGGAAGTAAATGATGCCGTACATGACTTACGTGTCATGATTACCATGTTCGGATCTGTCGTTTATCTTCGTCATTCATTACGTCACTTAACACCAAATTTGGTATATGTCGAGCTAGAGAAACGGCCGTGAGTGCATCATAAAGGGCCCAATATACTCGAGTGTAGAGTTGACGCGCGAGCACACTGGGCACAGCGATGCTACGTTGTCAAGGCGCCAGCACTCTGAAGTCTGACGCCATTCGAGACCAGCGACCGTTGGTGGAGCCCGAAAGCAACCAGCGCGAAATGCGACATGGTGAATTTCGCGCTAATGTGTTACCCAGTCAACACTGCGTCTTCTTTTTATGATGGAGGGACCCTGCACATGCTGAAACGCATATGCGTGAAAGTAACGCAGCGTGGCGCGCACCTGCAAGTGAATGGCAGGCCCGACGCCTCGCATGGCAACGCCAGCGTGATGTGACGAAATGAACACCGGCGAGCACGCGCACCGCATCCCGTCGAAATGCATCATTGCCTTGACAGTGGCATGTAATACAGTTCTCACATGACACGCCTCTCATGATTGCGCCTCACATGAGACGCCTCCCATGTTTGCACCAGTCACCTACATTCGTCCTCCATTGGCGCCACGTAATACCAAATTTGGCATATGTGAAGCTAGCGAAACGGCTACGAGCGCATCATGAGTGTGGCTTGTAGTACTGTTCACACAAGACACGCATGTCGTGATTATCATGTTGCAATGCGCCATTTACTTATGTCATTTGTTCGCGTCTCGTAATAAGGAGTTTTGGTACATGTGAAGCTAGCGAAACTTGCCGCGAACACATCATGAGCGTAGCATGTAGTCATGTTGTTACATGACACGCATGTCATGTTTGTCATGTATGCACCAGTATCATGCTTTCGGCATCCATTCACGTCTTGTATTACTAAATTTTGTATAATTGAAGCTAGCAAAATGGCCACCGGCGCATCATGTGTGTGTGGCATGTTAATGTTGTTGCATGACACGAGTCTCATGATTGTCATGTTTGCAAGGCACATACTTTGGTCATCTTTTCACGTACCGCAATACCAAATTTAGTATATGCGAGGCTTTCGAAACGGCTGCGAGTGCATCATGAGGGTGGCATGTAGTGATGTTGTTACATGAGACGCATTTCGTGATTTTCATGTTTGGGTCTGTCAGTGTGTTCGCCGTGCATTATTCTCATACCATACCACTTTTGCAACATGCCGTGTGAACGAAACCACCGCAAGAGCAGCAAGACAATGAAATGTAAATCATGACAATAATACATACTTGTCAAATCCGTGGTTATGACTAGTGAAATATTCTCCAAATATAGTCATGCTATGCCATACCAAGTTTGCTATTAGTACCATTATCGAAACTGCCGGGAGAGCTAAAAGGCGTAGGCGACTAGATAGATAGATAGACAGATAGATAGATAGATAAGATAGATAGAATGATTGATATATTGATTTATACGCTCAAAGTCGCAGAAGTTCACTGAGAATGCTTCGCCTCTTAAAACTAAGACAACCGTTAAATATGTCTTCTGAAGTACGTTTGGCCCATGAAATGACTTCTTTAGTATATATATATATATATATACATATATATATATATATATATATATATATATATATATATATATGATGTGGAGAGAGAAAGAAAGAAAGAGCGAGTCTTATCCTTATATATACAGGATGTCCCACGTAACTCTAGCCACAGTTTGAAATTTGTCCGAACACATAATTCACGACGCGACCGAATGCATGTTGCCCACCGTTGCCTGAGTTAGCCCAATTTTGTGTTCTCAAATATTGTTTATTAGATCTGTTTATTAAATAATTTATGAAGGAACGAATATAGATAGAAAGTTTCAATGAAAAAGTTATAGACTGGTTTCCAAAACGTACATATAGATAATTTTGAACTGTATATCTGGTAAGTATTAGTGTTTTTTTGCTAATTACAATACCCGCGTATTGCCAGCAAAATACCCACGTGACAAACCCGCTCGCGTGTCAGTGCGCATAATTATTTTACTGCTCCCTAACTTTTCCTCGTGCGAACGACACGCTTTCTTTGCACCGGTTTATGACCTCGCTAAGCAGTCACAGCGGTTATCGGTTTTGTGGCGATACGAAAACGTGTTCATCGTAAAGCCACCAGCATCGTTGCGGCCCTGTTGATACAGCACAATGGGGCCAATGGTATATTTCATTCGACGTGGACGTTAAGGAGCACTAGAATTATTGTGCGCACTGGTGCACGAGTGGGTTTGTAACGTGGCATTTTTGTATTTGCGGGCATTTGTAATTAGTAAAAACCCTATAGTAGTTTAACACATATAAATTTCAAAACTTTCTATTTTGATATTTTGCAGACCAATCTTGACTTTCTCAATCAAATTTTTGAGACGTCACCACATCAACACATGCCAAAGTCAAAACGCCATTACATATCGACGTGACGTGGTGCGCCTGCTCGCCGGCGTTCATTTGGTCGCAGCACGCGAGCGTTGCCATGCCAGGCGCCGGTCCTGCCATATACTAGGAGGCACGCAATGGGCTGCGTTGCTTTGACGCATGCGCGTCAGCGTTTCCAGCGTTCATCCGTCACGAAAAGAGGGAGGCGTAGTGTTCGTTGTCTAGGTAACCGATCAGCACGAAATGTAGCGTCAAGCGGTTCCGACGGGCACTGGCGCCGCCTGGCGTCGGACTATAAGTTTTCACGTTTTGCTAACGTAGTGTCACTGTGCCCAGCTTGCGCGCGCGTCAACGCTACTTTGGAGTATATTGGGTCTTTCATAATGTGCTCGCAGCCGTTGTGCTAGCTCCACATATACGAAATTTGGTGTTACGTGACGTGAATGGATGAGAAAATATATGACTGGTGCCAACATGATAATCCTAACACGCGTGTCGTGTAAGAACAAGACAACATACCACGCTCATGCCATGCTCGCAGCTGTTTCGCTAGCTCCACACATACTAAATTTGGTAGCACGTGACGTGAATAGATAACGAAGGTAAACGACACATTCGAACATAATAACCGTGACAGAGAAGTCATGTATGGCATCTTTACCCCCACCACCTCGTTACGTTGTGCTCATTTTGAAGAAAAGTATCAAGGTTTTTATTTATGCTTCGCATGCTATCGATGTCCACTGTACCTGGGATCTGCCAATTTTTTTTTCGATTCCTACTATTGAAGATGTAGCGTCAATGACATTGTCAGCACTGGCCCCCAAAGGGATGACGACATCGAAAGCTAATGCCTTCTTCGGTGGCTAGCTTGCCATGATGAGCGGTTTTTAGACTAAGGACGCCCTAAAGCATGCTGCTAAGCTCGTCACAGCTCCTTTTTTTGTTTAGAAAAAGTCGTTTACGATTTAGAGTACCAGATACTCTACTATGGGAGGACATAAAGCCATCCTGTACGCAAGGATCATCATGCATGCAACTGTGTGGTTAGGAAAAATGTTTAACGATTTCGAGTACATCGTACTCAACTATGGGAGAGCACTGAGCCATCCAGACTGGTTACCTTTGCGTAGAACGCATGCAACTGCAACCTAAGCATCAAGTTAACGTTTCGTGCAATCGATCATACAATGTTCCCCGTTGACTCTCGTATTCGAGAAACAACCATTGCTTGTTTGCTTTCATGATGAATTCACGGGAGTATACTGCGTGGAGTACGTGATACAAGGGTAACTCGAGAAACTCACCTTATGGTCAACGTTCGTCGAATGTGTCGTTTAGCAAAATACTGATACCATTTATGAAAAACCGAAGCCACCGAGGTTTTTATTTCTCAGTTTTTTGACACGCCTATTGTCTTCTTATTGAATTTCGCAAATGCGAACAGCACCTTCTGTACTTGCCAGGTCAATTAGGAAGTCAACGGTGTTCAAATGTAGCCTAAATGTTGCGCCACAGTCCTATCAGCACAGCAGCTCATTCAGGTACAAATGCTGAAAACAAAGTGTTAGCTCCGTGTACAAATATCTCTGTCAAATTATCTTCCCTTCTACCGCTTTACTTTCTTCTCCGGCTCAGTGTAGAAAATCGTCGGGAGTCTCGTGTATAGTGCGGGAGCATGGAAGGCGGTATTTTTCAATCAACTACCTGCTCGTAAAATCTGTGTCGCTGTGAAGGGTGACATTTTCTCAGGGAGGTTGCTTTGACGCACGTTAAGGCTATTACGTACATATTAAAAGTAGAGAGCAAGGTACCTTGACTTAAGACCCGCTGCACACATAGGAAACGATTTTTCAACACATCTTAACCGTAAATGTGTAAAAGGGTGTCCACGTGGTAAACTGGGAATTTTATTCTATTTTTGGCAGTATTGAATCACTCTTAGAGTAAACGCCAGTGCGCTTTAGAGCACTTCTCTAGGGCAACCATTCTTGTGTTTTGCGGCGTCTCCATTAGCATCGTTGACGTAGCCCAAATGGCAAATTTGGACGAAGGAAAGTGAACTCGGAGTAGCGATATCACGAGCCACCAGCCTCTAGTTTCACTTTTCTTTCTCCGTCACAAGTGATGGCCACTCAGGCACAGCTCGTGCCCATTCGGTACTTGCACGCGCAGTGCTACTGGCTTCAATTGTTGTAACGGGGCTGTCGGCGCTTTGCTTCGTTCGTCGCTACCAAGGAGGAATAAAGAAAATTGCTAGAGTGGAAGCTCCTGCATTGCCTTGCCAGCAGAAGAGAAGCCAGCTTTTGCCACTGCCAAGATGGCGGAAACTTGCTCTTAATGATAGTGCCCACTTGAAGATCAAGCGGCTTTGATATGTTATTGTGAATGCTGCGATAGTTCTATATTGAACGATAGTTGTTCCGACGAAATAACATAAAGAGACGATTATGGATGGCTGAATCTTCAACAACTTTGACTCCATTAAAGGCTCACTAAGGAAAACTAGTAACTGTAAGACGCACTTGGAGCACTATATGACCCGAAAAGTTCCGACATTAAACTCGTGGGGCGTGCGAGGATAACGCCTCTATATTAATCGTTGAATGGTGATGCTTTATCATGCCCCAGTAAGATGGCCGCCACAGCCGCCATCTTGCCAGAAGATAGGCTTCACTTCTGCGCAACAATTTCCACTTAAGCAATTTTTTTAAATCCTCTTTGGTCGCTACACACCTCCCGTTCACAGAGTGGTGTATGTACGTAACACTCGAGCTCTGGCAGTTTTCTGGGGATATATCAAACGATGGTTTCATTGATATAACTGCGAATAGCCAAAACTCAAAGCACAATTGACGTAGCCCCAAGACAAATCTGTGCTCCAAGTCCACATTAGAGAGTATCGTAACAGTAGGATACTTTATTAAGAAACAGGTCACAATCGTTAATAAAGGCTGCCTGCCGAGGCAGAGGGACACCTAAGCTTGACATAGCAAAACGCTCCGATTACAGCAGGCGCTGGGTCATTATCTCTCATATTGCTGTCTCAGCGCCTAAATTTTGCGATTATTTTGCTGGCACGGGCATCAATAAGTATTAGACGATTTAGACGATTAATGCACTGTTACTGTGACTCTGGGAAAGAGGTGGGTTGTCCCTTAGATAAAGTGATGAAGAATTTGAATGCATTCGTTCAGAACATGGTAAGTAAATGACGCCTGTTTAGAAAAAAATGTTCAATATTATTTAGAGTATCGTGAAATTCATATGGGCCACCAGTAAGCTGCTCTTTGAACAAAAGAGAATTTTAGAAATTGGTGTTTTTCTGACATAAATTTAGACGAGTTAGTGCACAGCGTATTTTTTTCCTACCAGTAGAGAAGTGAGCAGCGAAAGGCCTTGTGAGCAATCGTACTTATCTCGAGGACAACGTTCCGCCATCAGAAAAAATTAGAATGACGATGTAGAATCCTCTATCCTCTACTCAGCAGCGGCGCAAAATTTGTGCGAAACTTCGAGAAATCTCTTGTTTGGAAGCATTCGTCTGAACTGC
>WOVY01015625.1:0-28591 GCA_013436015.1 Rhipicephalus annulatus
AAAAACACCAGTGACACAACGGGATGCGAACCCGAGTCCGCTGCGTTCCAGCCCATTATTCTACCACTGAACTACGCCAGTTGTGGAACTCGCTTCGAAAACTGGCCTCAGGCAGGCTTGATGTCGGGAAAAGAATCTGGTTAAAATGAGTAATAAAGTGTTTCCGAATATCAAAGGAACAGCCAGGCGCTACAAAATGCGAATAGCGTACGAGTGAATCGCCCGATGTTCTAACTAATAAAAAACTTGTTCTTGACCACCTAATAACTGTTGAAAACATATCCCACTTTAGGCATAATTCCTCATTGTTGTCAGCCACTGCCATAAAAAAAAAATCACAGCATATCCGCGGAGGAATGATTGATGAGTGGGGGCGAAGCGTCCCGTCAACCCGTCCATCAGCCGTCCGTGCTTCCGTCCGTCCACCTGACGTCCGTGCGTCCGTCCGTCTGTCCATGTGTCCATCGGTCGTACGTCCGTCCATCTGTCCGTCCGTCTTTTAATCTGTCTGTCCGTCCATTCGTGCGTCAATCTAGTGAACACTCCATATACGGTCATCTCGCATCCCCTTGTGGCACCACACCTGCTCCGCGCGTCCATCCATCCGTCCGTCCGTCTGCTAGTCTGTCTGTCCCTTTTATCCATACGTCCGTCCGTGCGTCCATTTAGTGAACATTTCAAGTACCGCCATCTCCCATCCCGGTGGCTACGTACGACAATGACGGAGATGGACAGACCCACGAATTAAGGAGCTTACCCTAAAAATAAAAATTCTTAAACAACTGTGTAGCGTACACCACGCTTCTCGAAAATGACAAATGATAGCATAGTGAATTGCTGGCTTACTACACAAAAATGTAGCAAATATTAAGAAAATAACCAAATCATAGCATAGTAAATGCTGGCTTCCTACACAAAAATTATGATTATTTATGGCGTAGTGGGTTTGCAGACATTGTTGTTTCTCGTTGTAGTCTTTGAAAATAAATTATTACAGGACATTTCTTTACCGGGTCTACCATGACGGTAAATACTGCGATTGATTTATACTGAAACGCCAAGTTTTTTTTCCCAAAATACATGGTCTAAAATTTTAGATTTTAACATAGAATCGGTCTCTTGTGCTTCGTTCTGGTATGCCCACCACACTAGTACGCCGACTTTTGTCTTCTATATCTGTCAACTCCTAGGACTTGACCTGTATCTTGCAGATACCAAACGTGCCGCTCGCTTTTCTAATTCCGAATAACGAGCGACCCAGTCAGCCATGAGCTTCTGTCATATTACTCTGCTGAGCTCTAATGGCTGCCACTTTAGCAGTTGAAAGGACCAGGGTTTGACTCCACATCACCACAAATCAAACACAACAGAAGCACAGCTAACTAAGTGTTGTGGGTTACGGTAGGACCGAAAGAACACGATTATCACCGGTAACTTAGCTGAAGTAATCACCAACGAGAACAAGTCAGAAGAATGGCTTGTTGACCAACATAATCGCTCCTGGTCCACTGCGCCGATGAAAGAGTATGGTCGCGGCTGCCACATGAGGTTTCCTCTGCGGCAATACGGGCTGGCTGCGTCTGCGCACAGGTGCCAAGACGACAACGGATATGGGCACTGCCGGCGCTGTCACGAGGTGGCTCCCTTTGATGACACTGAACGCCGATGAAGCCGGCCAAGTTCGGTTTGGTTTGAACTGCGTCTTTATTGCGGAAGGCGCACGTTCCCGTCGATTTCCTTAGCTAATGTGGTATGAGGCGTCTCCTACAAGCGGAAGTACCATGTCTGCATTTCCTTATCAACTCCTATTTTAGTACAGGCACAATTGGTGTCTGATATACCCATTTCTTTGTTAAATCAGTGCCTCTACAGAGAGGTTCAACTGTAGTTAAATAGACATTCACAGAAACTCTGGGTGCCCATAACCTGTGAATACCAAACGGTGTTTTTTTTTGTATTGTAATGACCTGGCAGTGCTATCTATATCAGCTTGCTTTGTCAGATTGACACTGCTCTACTTTCCTTTCAGCAGACCAACAGTTATAGATTACATTTAATTGGCCTAACGAGCATAGGCGACAGCTTTTTTTTTTTCAGGTGTACCATCATTATGAAAAACTGTCATCTGATGGCTATTGTTAGTTATAACTTGAGAAACTTCACTTTCGACGACTGTTCATTCCTTTACGAACAAGGTTGCATGACTGCCTTGTCAGAGCGTCCTGCAGCCCTAACTTCCGAACGACGCGCTATACGGACAGCTGACGGTTGAGCCAACGAATTCCTTTTCCGTCCGTCGACTCCCGTCGCTCGGGGCTCGTCGGACTTCGCTGACGCGTCTCGCGCCCGAGGCGAACGCTCACCGTTTGTTGCCGCTTTGTGTACGCTCGGCCGGAAGGGGTTGTACGGTGTTCCTAGTGCGTGGCCAAGCTACGCCGACCCGTCTCCCTACGAAGCCAACGCGAGCGCCTTTGCCCTCGCTCGAGCAAACGGGCCCTTGGTCCCGGTGTCTCCATGAATCACCTTTACCACGGAGACGTGCTCGTGGCACCCTGTGCAGTACTTTTACGCCCATGGCGGTGGATAAGCGTGCTTCCCGCCACGCCTTCGCAACGGGCTGTACTGCGTTTTGGTGTTGTTGCCACAGACAATAAAGTTGTTGCGACCTTGAGCAGTATCGTCAGTATTAAATAGTAGTGTATAGGTGTTCTGTGGTATCGTGTTTCTCGCCATGGCGACGGTTAATGCGTGCCCTTGCGGCTCACTAAGACTTGACCCAGGCTAGTGGCCGTACTCCTTCGGGATACGTGTCACTACAAAATGTACTTGGTTTTGCTTCTGTGAAATAAGTACAAATTTTCATGCTGTAAAAAGCGATGTCATTTTCCGGGGTTTCAAGTGTTGTTTTAGGTCCTTGAAAAGTATTTGTTAGGTCCTTGAAAGTCCTTGAAAACCCTTGAATTTCACTTCACTCAGGTGCTATGACTCTGTATGTATATAGGCCCCGCCACGGTGGTCTAGTGGCTAAGGTACTCGGCTGCTGACCCGCAGGATCGTGCGATCGAATCCCGGCTTCGGCGGCTGCATTTCCGATGGAGGCGGAAATGTTGTAGGCCCGTGTGCTCAGATTTGGGCGCACGTTAAAGAACCCCAAGTGGTCGAAATTTCCAGAGCCCTCCACTACGACGTCTCTCATAATCACACGGTGGTTTTGGATGTAAAACTCCACACATCAATCGTCAATCATCAATCAATCGAACTCTGTATATTGCCACGTTCCATTTCCCAAGTTTTTGTTATCGTCCCAAAACACCACACGATCTCTCAGCGCAAACCGCGCCTGCAGTTGTCTAGAAGGTTCCGGACTGTAGTAGATCATTTCGATAAGATCACGCCCACTGTGGCGAACGGTACAGATTGTTCTGGAAACCTACGCTACCGCCCAGCGATAACGCTAGAACATTCGACGGCCAGAGTATAAATGCCGACGCGCTTCGCCGCTTGTCAGTTGTTGATCGAAGGCCGACGCTGCGTTCGCCGCTATCAGTCCGAGACTGCTATCTGTGGGGCAAGACTTGCTGCTGTACTTAGACTTTCTCTTCACCGGGCACAGGTTCGCCCAAATAAACAGTTAAATACCAACACGAAGTTTCCTGTCTTCGGCCACGTCACGACCCCCGTGACATCTGGTGGAGGTGCTGCTTCGTTCATGTAACCGGACGCCCCCGTCAAGCCGTGAACCCAGCCCCCGTCGCGGAGAAGACACCGACGCCAAACCAAGGGCAGCGAACGAGCCGCCCGACAGCAAGGTCTCCCACCGGAGTACGGCCTTCTACAAGACAAGCCGCGGAAGACCAAGAACCATGACCTCGACTGCAGCGACAATGACAACCGGAGCGTCCCAGCCCGCGATCGTCTTCATCAACCCAGGGAACCACCAACGGTCCATGGCTCATCGTTTTGAAGACCGGAAACCTGGTTAGAAACATACGACCATGTGGCCGCCATCAACCACTGGGACAACGAAGAAAAGCTCCGTCGTGTGTACTTTCTACCTGGAAGACACCCGCAAGGACCTGGCTAGAGAATCGGGAGTCCACGCTCCGAACGTGGGATGTCTTCTGCGGCGCATTTCTGCAAACGTTCGCGAGCGTCGCTCGCAAAGAGGAGGGCCGCTGCTCTACTCGAGACCGGATTCAGCTACCAAATGAAAGGTTGAAATTTCACAGAGGAGATGACCCGCCTATTCCGTCACGCTGACCCAGAACATGCCCGAGGAAAAGAAAGTTCGTTTCCTCATGCGAGGGGTTCAAACAGGAGCTCTTCGCGGGACCAATGAGGAATCCACCGAACACCGTCCAAGAATTTGTATCCGAGGCGACCACCATCGAAAAAACGCTGGACATGCGCACCAGACAGTATAATCGTCGCCTGACTCCAGAATGCGCTGCTGCTCAAGCCAGTGACTCCGACGACCTGCGTGAAACGATCCGAGCGATCGTGCGGGAAGAGCTGCGCAAACTGTTGCCTTCGGCGCAGCCTTCAAGTGGATCGATCGCAGACATTGTGCGAGAAAGAAGTCCGGCAATCGCTTCGAATTCCCGAAACACTGCCGCCCGAGCCAGAAACTATGAGCTACGCCGCTGCAGTGCGCCCACAACGCTCCTCCCCATCCACGCCGAAACGCCGCTCTCGTCGCACTTCCGTCGCCAGACGCACCGCCGCCACCACCCCCACCAACGTCCTACCGTTCCCAGCGGGCCGGAGCAAGCGCACCGAGGAAAACGGACGTTTGGCGTGCACCTGACCAACCGCCCGCTCTTGCTACCACTGCGGCGAGGCCGGGCACCATACCGCCGTTGCCAGTACCGACAGATGGGACTGCGTGGCTTCGCCGTCAATGCCACCGCGTCCGCGGCCAGGAGATCGGCCACGTGACATCGCCGACTACCTGGCAGAACTTACTGGACACCACGAAAGTCCTTTCCCGTTTCGCCCGTCGCCCAGCCGCCGCATGCCACCGCACCTCCGGCAATACTCTGGCCCAACGCGGGCCAATCTCCTAGCCCGTATCCGGGAAACTAAGGGCAGCAACCGATGGAGGTGCGGTTGCTGTGCGACGAACTACCGAAGATCCTCCGACGACGACGACGCCGCGACGGAGCTTTCCGAACACAACGTCAAACAGGCAAAGCCCTGACGGCGAAAAGCTCACTTACCCGAAAGTGGTCTGACGACGCAACATGGAAGCAGCGGAACAAGCCGACGCAGCCGTGGACCCGACGCCACGCCCTAATTGTAATGCGAGACGGCGAACTAGCGACCTCGACGTTCTTATCGACGGCCACAGTGTGACCGCTCTCGTCGATTACTGGAGCCGACTATTCTGTCATCAGTGGGTCGTTCGCCGCGAAGTTAAAGAAAGTTAGGACAGCTTGGAACAGGCCCTGAAATCCGCACAGCCGGAGGTCATCTCGTAACGCCTGCAGGAATCTGCACAGCGAGAGTCACCATTAACGGCCGTATTTATCCTACAGAATTCGTAGTCCTACAGTGTTGCTCGAGAGATGTCATCCTTGGCATGGACTTCTTATGCCTCCATGGTGCTGTCATCAACCTAAAAACAAAGTCGATAACGTTATCCACAGAAGAAGCACTACCGCCGCGCACGCCGTCAGGACACCATGCCTTGAATGTGCTGGAAGAGCAAGTCACCATTCCGCCTCGCTCAAGCGTCATTATTTCAGTCGGTGCTCCTAAATCACCTGACTTGGAAGGCGTCGTTGAAAGCAGTCAGCATCTGTTGGTCACCCGAAATATTTACGTCGCAAGAGGAATTGCAGAGCTGCGGGGAGGCAAAGCAACGGTTATGCCCACGAATTTCAGCAATGAGTACAAACATGTGAACAAAGGAACAATGGTCGCATACATCGAAGAAATTGTCGAAGCCACCAATGCTTTCGCCCTCGCCGATTCTGCGGAACCCGCTCAGAGGAACCAAGCCCCTCCCATAGCTTTCGACGTCAATCCCAGACTTCCAAATGATAAGCAAGAACAGCTCAAGGCCCTACTCCTGCAATACGAAGATTGCTTTTCGTCGTCATCGAAAAATCGGCAGACCTCAACCACGAAACATCGCATCATAACCGAAGAAAATGCCAGACCACTCCGTCAGAGTCCGTACAGGGTTTCGACGCGAGAACGTGAGGCCATAAAGAGACAAGTTGATGAAATGCTGCGGGATGACATTATCCCAGCCGTCCAAGAGTCCATGGGCATCCCCCGTGGTGTTAGTGAAGAAAAAGGATGGGACCCTACGTTTCTGCGTCGATTATCGCCGCCTGAACAAAATCACAAGAAAGGACGTGTAATCCTCTCCCACGAATAGACGACGCACTTGATCGGCTCCATAACGCCAAGTACTTTTCGTCAATGGACCTCAAGACTGGCTATTGGCAAATCGAAGTCGACGAAAGAGACCGAGAGAAGACGGCGTTTATAACACCGGACGGCCTCTTCGAGTTTAAGGTGATGCCCTTCGGCCTTTGCTCAGCGCCTGCAACTTTTCAACGCGTTATGGATACAGTACTGGCAGGATTGAAGTGGCAGACTTGCCTTGTGTACTTGGACGACGTCGTCGTGTTTTCCTCGAGTTTCGACGAGCATCTCCGGCGCCTTGAAGCTGTACTTCAAGCCATCAAGACTTCCGGACTCACACTGAAGCCAGAAAAGTGCAGATTTGCGTATGAGGAGCTCTTGTTTTCTGGGGCCACGTTATCAGCAAGTCTGGAGTTCGTCCTGATCCACGGAAAACAGCCGCCATCGCCGACTTCCCGCCGCCCACCGACAAGAAAGCCGTGCGCCGATTTTCTGGGCCTGTGTGCCTATTATAGGCGGTTCGTGAAAAAACTTCGCCCGCATCGCCGATCCTCTCACTAACTTTACCAAAGCCGACGTGGAGTTTAAGTGGGAAACGCCGCAGGAACCACGCTTTCCAGGAGCTTAAACATCGCCTCCAGACGCCCTCCGTTACTTGCCCATTTCGACGAATTCGCCGAGACAGAAATACATACTGACGCAAGCAGCGTTGGTCTTGGCGCCGTTCTTGTGCAGAGGGCTGACGGACTTGAAAGGGTTATTAGTTACGCCAGCCGATCGCTATCCAAAGCAGAAGCAAATTATTCCACAACAGAAAAGGAGTGCCTCGCCATCATCTGGGCTACGTCAAAATTTCGCCCCCTACCTCTACGGCAGGCCCTTCAAAGTTGTGAGCGATCACCACGCATTGTGTTGGCTAGCCACCTTGAAGGACCCTTCAGGTCGCCTCGCACGATGGAGCCTGAGACTTCAAGAATATGACATTACTGTCATTTACAAGTCCGACAAAAAACACTCCGACGCCGACTGTCTCTCTCGTGCGCCTGTAGACCAACCGCTTACCCGACGACCCAGATGACGACTACTTCTTAGGAACGATAACTAACCGACGACTTCGCTGAACGACAGAGGGCCGACCCGGAACTTAAGGCCCTAATAGAATACCTCGAAGGCCGGACCGCCGAAGTCCCGAAGGTATTCAAGCGCGCACTTGCGTCGTTCTTTCTACGAAACGGTCTTCTACAAAAGAAAAACTTTTCACCGCTTCGAGCTAAGTACCTCCTTGTGGTGCCTTCAGCTCTGCGACCAGAACTCCTGCAGGCCCTGCACGACGATCCGACGGCAGGGCACCTCGGTGTTTCTCGCACGCTCGCGAGGATACAAGAAAGGTACTACTGGCCACGTCTTACCACCGACGTCACTCGTTATGTGAGAACATGCCGGGACTGTCAGCGACGCAAGACACCGCCGACAAGGACAGCGGGACTTTTGCAGCCAATTGATCCACCTTGCCGACCTTTCCAGCAGATTGGTATGGACCTACTGGGGCCGTTCCCGACGTCGACTTTCGGAAACAAGTGGATCATGGTAGCTACCGACTACCTCACCCGCTACGCCGAAACAAAAAGCCCTGCCAAAAGGCAGTGCATCCGAGGTAGCTAAGTTCTTCGTCGAAAATATCGTCCTACGTCACGGCGCCCCGGAGGTCCTTATCACCGACAGAGGAACGGCATTCACTGCCGACTTAACTCAAGCGATCTTGGCATACAACCAAACAAACCACCGCCGGACGACAGCGTACCACCCACAGACCAACGGCCTCACCGAGCGGCTTAACAAGACGATCGCCGACATGCTGTCAATGTACGTCGATGTCGAACACAAGACGTGGGACGCCATTCTTCCGTATGTGACCTTCGCATACAACACGGCGGTGCAGGAGACGACGCAGATATCTCCATACAAATTGGTCTACGGAAGGAGCCCGGCAACGACGCTCGATGCCATGTTACCCCAACGTCACCGACGAAGAAAACCTCGATGTGAGCGAGTACCTTCAACGAGCCGAAGAAGCCCGACAACTTGCGCGTCTCCGTATCAAGAATCAACAGACGACCGCCAGCCACCGTTACAACCTTCGACGACGCTTCGTGGAATACCAGCCCGGTGAACGTGTTTGGGTGTGGACGCCGATACGCCGACGTGGACTAAGTGAAAAGCTTCTGCGACGGTACTTCGGACCGTACAGGGTGGTTCGACGGCACGGCCCACTTGATTACGAGGTTGTCCCCGCCGGCATGACGAACTCTCAACGACGCCGATCGCGACCTGAAGTCGTCCATGTCGCGCGCCTCAAGCCGTTTTCATGCGCGTTAACAAACTGAACTAGTGTTTTTTTTGTTGTATTATTGTTGTATCGTAATTTATTCATTGTACTTTCTTGTGTTATTATTGTACTTTCATCTTTAGTTAAAGCATCGGGACGATGCTTTTTTTTCAGAGGGGGGCAATGCCACGTTCCATTTCCCAAGTTTTTGTTATCGTCCCAAAACACCACACGATTCTCAGCGCAAACCGCGCCTGCAGTTTTCTAGAAGGTTCCGGACTGTAGTAGATCGTTTCGATAAGATCACGCCCACTGTGCGAACGGTACAGATTGTTCTGGAACCTACGCTACCGCCAGCGATAACGCTAGAAACATTCGACGGCAAGAGTATAAATGCCGACGCGCTTCGCCCGCTTGTCAGTTGTTGATCGAAGGCCGACGCTGCGTTCGCCGCTATCAGTCCGAGACTGCTATCTGTGCAAGACTGCTGCTGTACTTAGACTTTCTCTTTACCGGGCACAGGTTCGCCCAAATAAACAGTTAAATACCAACACGAAGTTTCCTGTCTTCGGCCACGTCACGACCCCGTGTCATCTGGTGGAGGTGCTGCTTCGTTCATGTACCGGACGCCCCCGTCAAGCCGTGAACCCAGCCCCCGTCGCGGAGAAGACACCGACGCCAACCAAGGGCAGCGAACGAGCCGCCGACAGCAAGGTCACCCACCGGAGTACGGCCTTCTACAAGACAAGCCGCGGAAGACCAAGACCATGACCTCGACTGCAGCGACAATGACAACCGGAGCGTTCCAGCCCGCGATCGTCTTTCATCAACCCAGGGAACCACCAACGTTCCATGGCTCATCGTTTGAAGACCCGGAAACCTGGTTAGAAACATACGACCGTGTGGCCGCCCTCAACCACTGGGACAACGAAGAAAAGCTCCGTCGTGTGTACTTCTACCTGGAAGACACCGCAAGGACCTGGCTAGAGAATCGGGAGACACATGAACGGCCCCTTTTTCCAGTTAGGGTGGCAAGTTCAATGAAGTCAACAGTAGTGCAAGTTGGTGGTTTTAATGCAATCTTGCTTCAAGTGGTGTGGTAAAAGTCACTTATTTAGTAGGATATAATAAAAGGGAGAGAGAAAAGGAATGGCATTGAGATTAACCAGGATTTACTTGGTTTTCTGCCCTGTTATCATGGTGTTTGTGAAAGAGTCGGCACGTGGAACAGCACAACATGAAAAAAATGCGTGTACGCAGGTGTCCAGTGTACTTGTGTTATCTGTGCTTTATTTGCACAAATATTGTGCGATTCGAATGTTCAAAGGTTGTGTGTTCGGGCGCCACTGAGGGAAAGGCTATTTTCTCATGTACTTCATTTAATGTCATATACAGTCACATCCCGCAACAACAAAATTGTTGGGACGCGTGAAAAAAATTCGTTATCGCGGAATTTCGTCGTAGCGAAATTTTCATCTATAGGTCTAAATATTTGGTAAGCTCTGTTGATTATGACTCGTCCTTTGTTCCCAGCAAGTGCATGCATTGAACTCTCGCCTACTCAGCCGTGCCTGGCCGAACACTGAGTGAACGCAGTTTCTCACGTGTAATGCAATCAAAATGTACAGAAAATTTGGAGCTGAAGTCGGGACGCGGGTTATACCCGAATTTTGGTGCGGAACTTGGCTTCACGGCAATGCCTTGCGTCTAGGCGGGTAGTTTTTTTCTTCCTAGAGGTTTGCGGTCGCGGGTAGCTGTTAGGAGGGTTCGCTCCCCCTAGGGAAAAGTCTAGGGACTTTAGCCCCGACCTCGAACCTAATAGCACGGAAGCTACACACAGCGCTTTGCGGGCCTCGGCGGGGTTTTCGTTCATTTGCATTCATACAATAGGTTCAACTAATGATATTTTGCGCCAAATATGTTGTTCCCAAATCAATCCGTTCTACGTAATTTTCATGTCGCTGTATAAGGCGACATATGGGCTCTGCGGCAGCTGCCACTCAGCGAGCCGGGTCCGTCAGCGAGAACCTCAACTCAGCTGGTCGTCCAGGTTGTCGATAGCGCGGCTCTTCTCATCGCTCCACTGTAGGATGCTGCCTTGAAAATAGGCAACATGACTTGAAAGTATATTGAAAGAAGGAAAGAAATAGATAAGTTCAATTGGTCAGAGCGACTCGAACTGAAGTCGCGCACCAACAACGCATTATGTTGCACATCAACAGCGTACCCACTGCGCCTCGAAAAATCAACGCGGTAGGGCTAACAACTGGCATAAACAGCGACCTGATTTTCTTGCAAAATAAAGCAAAATTACAATTCTTTGAAAGCAGTAACGTTAATGTATTGACGCATTACTATATTAAAAAATGAAAAATAAGAAATAACAATGCGGGGCTTGGAACTGACGACCTGCGTGGCATGACCACATCCCCAACTGCGCGTCGACGCACTGCACCAACACAACAGCTAGGCGGCAGCGTCTAAAACGACTACAATTTACGGCAAAGCCCCCCCCCCCTCATTTTTAAGGGCGAATCAGGGCGTGGGTCTGTCCATCCTCCGTTGTTGTCGTACGTAGTCACCAGAATGCGAGACGGGATTGGATTGGATAAACCTTTATTTGGTCCTCCAAAACACAGATCACTGTGTTGCAAGCAGCTCCCACGTGGGGACTGAGATGCCAAGCTCCTCAGCCGCCTCGCGGGCTTGGTGGACAGCCCAGAGCTGATCTGCCAAGGACGAGCTGCGGATTGCCGCCTCCCATCTGGCAGAGGTGATGTTCGATATATGAGCGAATTTGGTGCACTGCCAGAGCAAGTGTTCTAATGAAGCTATTTCCCCACAATGTGGACAAAGATTACTTGGGTATAGGTCAGGGTACCTAATGTGTATCATTTTCAAAGTAGGGTACATCCGCGTTTGCAAAAGCCTTAATGTAAGTGCTTGGGGCCGGGTTAGATTTTTGTGAGGTGGAAGGAAAATCCTTCTAGACAGGTAGAAATGTTTAGTGAGCTCGTTATATGTTGTAAGAATTTCCCGGTTATCCCCTTCACCGGTAGAACGCATCCCCGGGGAGGTGCGGTTGGAGAGTTCTCGCGCCGCCTCGTGTGCTGCTTCATTGAGATTGGGAGGGGAATCGTTGATTTGCCCAAGGTGAGCTGGGAACCAACTCAGAAGATGATGCGTTATGTTCTTGCCTTGCAGTATTCTCAGCGTTTGTTCAGAGACCGTCCCCTTGGCGAACGCCCGTAGTGCTGCCATGGAATCACTGTAGACGACTTCAATGTTATCCATCTTGAGTGGTGAGGCGATGGCCACCTGTTCCGCAATGATTGGGTCTTTCATCCTGACCGTCGCTGAGTTGACGACATGGCCAGCCCCATCGACCACCACAGCCACAAACGCTTTCCCATTGGCGTAAAAAGCCGCGTCAACAAATACGACCCCTCGTTCCTCGTTTGAGACTTGACGAAGTATAGTCCTGGCCATCGCTATTCTTCTTCCGACGTTGTGTTCTGGATGCATGTTTCTTGGTATAGTAGACACCGGGATATTCTCCCTGATGTTGTCGGGGATATCATTGTAATTGCGTCTGATTGCCATTGGGTGTTGGCCCAGCTCCTGCAGGATCATTCTCCCCGACCTTGTTGTAGATAACCTTGCAAACTGTGCTCTCTCTTGGGCTTCTGCTATTTCTTCGAGCGTGTTGTGAATGCCAAGCTCAAGCAGACGCTCGGTGCTGGTATGTATGGGTAGGCCAAGGACCTTCTTGATAACTTTCCTGAGGAGCACATTCAGTGTCTCGGACTCTGCTCTTGACCAGTTGTGCATTGCTGCCTCGTACGTGAAGTGGCTTAGAACAAACGCATGCATCAACCTGATGAGGTTGTCTTCCTTGATCCCATTTCTTTTCTTGGCCACTCTGCGTATGAGGTGCACCGCACTGTCTGTTTTCGAAGTTAACGTGGCTATAGATCTGCTGTTGGTGCCGCTAGACTCTATCAGCATGCCCAGGACTTTGATGGAGTCGACCCTCTTGATGGCATCCCCTTGATTTGTACGGAGGTGGATGTCTATCTGGTTTAACGGCTTCCATCCCCTGGGCTTCGGTCCCCGGCGTGCACTCCGATACAGTAAAAGTTCTGACTTACTTGAGGAGCACTTGAGCCCAGAAGGACGAAGGTGCTCTTCTACGGTATCAATCGCCTCTTGCAGGGCGCTCTCAATCTGACCCTCGCTTCCACCTGTGCACCAGAGGGTAATGTCATCTGCGTAGATGCTGTGCTTCAATCCTTCGATGCTCGATAATTTCTTTGACAGTCCAATCATGGCAATGTTGAACAGCATTGGTGAAATCACTGCCCCTTGCGGCGTGCCCCTTGCTTCTAGTTCGATTGCTGCGGTTTCGATATCTGCAATCTTCATCACGGCTTTCCGATCTGTAAGAAAGGACCATACGTAGTCATAGAAGGCTTTCCCCAGACCAAGCTTAGAAATTGCTTCGAGTATGAATGAGTGGTGGATGTTGTCAAACGCTTTTTCTAGATCTAGGCACAGAATGGCTCTCACGTCTCTGGTTTTGTTGTCGATGACCTGGTGTTTGATAAGCTTCAATGCATCTTGTGTGGATAGCCCTGCCCTGAATCCAACCATATTGTGTGTATATATGTCGTTATCTTCCAAGTACTTGTTTATCCTGTGCAGTATGGCATGTTCTGCAACCTTGCCGATACATGATGTCAAGGATATTGGCCTCATGTTGTCCAATTTGGGGGGCTTTCCTGGCTTAAGAATAAGGATCGTCCTGGCCAGCTTCCACTGCTCTGGCACCCTGCCTTCTTTCCATGCTGCATTGATCATATCCTTCAGGGTTTCAATTGAATCTTCATCAAGGTTACGAAGGGCCTTGTTTGATATACCGTCCGGGCCAGGGGCCGACCTGCCGTTGAGATTATGCAAGGCTCTTCTGATCTCCTCGATGTTAAAGTCGCCCTCAAGACCTGGATTGGGCCTGCCCTGGTACTGTCTACTTGGTGGTGCCAGTCCTGTTTTGATTGGGAGGTACTTATGCACGAGCCGCTGCACAACTTGCTGTTCTGTACTGCGCCCTAACTCTCTATGCAAAATTCGAGCGATAACATGCTTTTGATTTGTTTTTGGTGGTGTTTTCGTTGAGGAGATGCTTTAACATATTCCATGTCTTGCCATTTGCGCATCTGACCATCGACGGAGTTGCAGATTTCGTCCCATTGCTGCCTGGATAGTGCGCGACAATGTTCCTCGACTAATCTGTTTACCTCAGCTATCTTCTTCCTCAGTCTTCGGTTCAGGCGCTGACCCTTCCAATGGTTCAGTAGCGCTTGCTTTGCCTCAAGAAGATGAGCGAGCCGGCTATCCATTCTTTCAACCGGAAAATCTGTGGTAATGGTGGAGGATGCGAGACGGGAGATTGCGGTACTTGGAGTGTTCACTAGATGGACGCAGGGACAGACGGACAGACAGACTAGCAGACGGACGGACGGACGGACGCGCAGAGCGGGTATGTGCCACAGGGGATGCGAGATGGCGGTACTTGGAGTGTTCACTAGATGGACGCATGGATGGACGAACAGACAGACTAGCAGACGGACGGACGGACGGACGCGCAGAGCGGGTATGTGCCACAGGGCATGCGAGATGGCGGTACTTGGAGTGTTCACTAAATGGACGCATGGAGGGACAGACAGACTAGATGATGGACGGACGCGTGGACGTGCGGACGGATAGACGCATGAACGGATGGACAGACGGGTGGACGGACTCACGGATGGACGCATGGACAGACGGACGGATGTTTGCACGGACGAACAGATGCAAGCACGGACGGGCTGACGGACGCTTCGCGCAACTCATCATGATCCACTCCGTGGTTATGCTGTGATTTTTATCATTACACTACGGTGACGGGGCCCCTTACCGTTGACACCCTATATACCGTAGTCATTGCTTTACGGCGAAGGGGCCTGTCATTATTACGATTTCACTACGGTGACAGGCCCCGTCACTGCAGTAACGATTACACTACGCTGACGATAGTACTGCGTTGATGGGCCCTGCCACCATAGTCGTTGCCTTTACACTACACTCCATTAGCGCGGGCGTCAGCAGGGGGTTACGAAAGGGGTGCCTGCTCTCCTCACCAACACTTGCTCCCTACCTAAGCCACTCAGGCCCTCCCCGCATACCCCATAACGATGTGACACGTGTTTGCGCTCCTCAAGACAAATTCCTGTGGACGATCATTTCCATCGACAATGCGATGATTTTTAGCTGCTTCCAAGTGTCCATCATCACCGGAATTCGTGTTTTGTTTAGCTTTACGTGGTATTATTTATCGCTATTAGCCACGCAACTATGTTTAGTATTCAACAGAGCAAGTGGTGTTTTAAAACCATTACACATTCGCGTTTTCACAATCTGGAGAGAGAAATGTCTATTGATCCTAGGTTCGTTTCATCTTCCATGTAAAAAATTAGCGCGCGTGTTGCCTTCTTCCTGTGTCCTCGTGCTTTTTTTTCTTCTTTTGCGCTATTTTACAATGCAGTACCAACTAGCACGGCTTAAACTTCTGTACTATTAAAATAATTAGAGAGCTCAACTCTGATAGCTTGGAACGTGGGACTGTGTAAACTGTCGTTGAAATATCAACTACCCGTGAGCATGGCTATATGAATCTGCGCTGCTGACTTGAACGGCACTTGTACGATTCCGTCTGCAGCGCGCGTTGCATTTTCGATGGAGGCGAAAACTCTAGACGCCCACGCATTTAAATTTGGGTGCACGTTAAAAAAAAGAAAAAAAGAAAGGTGGTCGAAATTTTCTCAGACCACCACATGTAATGTCTTATAATCGTATAGTGGTTTTGTCACGCGAAACCCTAGTAATTAAATATTATTTTGGGACGCGCCTGCCGAAGATGTCGTATAAGTGATTAATCGTCGAAAAGCTTTCATCGATAAGAATTCACCGGTTAGTGGCTAAAGTGGCAAAACGATTAATCGATAACCCATTAAAAGACTTGATCCACTATGACCAAGGCTAAGAAAGGTTTAGCTGGATATCTATCTCGGATCTCCTGGTCCTGCATGTTGCGTAGCGAAGATTTTATTTGGTGGGTGGCAGCTCAATGCTCCCTATGCCGTATTGACGTAAAAGCGTCGTTGCAGGAAGGTATTACAAATGCATCTATCGAGTGATGCTCCCTTGTGCTGCCCGAGACCCCTGCGAACTGTGCCCCGCCGCGGTGGTGACCCGCAGGTCGCGGGATCGAATCCCGGCTGCGGCGGCTGCATTTCCGATGGAGGCGGAAATGTTGTAGGCCCGTGTGCTCAGATTTGGGTGCACGTTAAAGAACCCCAGGTGGTCAAAATTTCCGGAGCCCCCCACTACGGCATCTCTCATAATCATAGCGTGGTTTTGGGACGTTAAACACCACAATTCAATCAAACCCCTGCGAACTGTCTGCAGAAACAGTTGGGTTGCCAAGCCACGTCACTCGGCCTATGCCATCCCCTTGAGGGTGCATGAACGAATGTGATACAAAAATACACGCGCGCGCGCGCATTGCACAAATTAAATTGGACACGCAGCTTGAAGTCTGGCACGTGTCGTACGCCACTTGTGCCGTCAGCTGATGGACATTTCCGTATTTGCGCTGCCAAAGGCGACCCCGGTATACCGCTGTGGCTACTGACGCGTTTCGAAAAGAAGAAAACAACAGCTGTGGCAGTCCGGCCACAGGTGTTCCAGAAACAGTCGTACAGATTGAATTCATCTGTGGGCGCAGTCGCTGTTTCTGTCGAAAAAGCACTCGGTCGGTGAGCAGTCGTGCCCTATATCTGCTGCTGCTGCCCTGCGTTCCGGGGTTCCCACCGCATCGTCGCCCGACTGACCGCCATGATGTGCTTGCCTGTCCACGGTGATCATCCTAGCGGCTGTGGCTGCCTGCGGAGCAATACTCGCATGCTGCAAGCTCAACGCGAGCCCGTGGAAGCCGGCGCGTGACCGTTCTGACGGTGAGTGGGTTTTCATAACCGTTGATCATGGTCATGGCATCATTACAAGTCATGGCCTCAAGGTCCTCGCGCGGCTGCCGATTGATGTTGAAGACGAAGTTTAGGGGCATATCAAGCTCCGTATACGCACGTTCTGCGTGTCATTTTGGTGTCGTGAGAGGTTTCGAGGCAAGCGGGATAACACAAACTTAAAATCAAAATCTTACTAACAATCTGCTGATATCTAGCATGGAGAACATACGCAGGCACGGCTCAAACAATGTACATTGACCAATTTGTAAATAACCTAACTAAATCTCTCTGACAGTCGTTCTGTATCGCCATGGCAACAAGACTACTCCAGAAACCACAGAGGCGACAGAGATTGCAATGGGCAGCAAACGAATGTACCCGCATGACGTCTGGTGTGGGTTTTCTTTTTTTTTAAGGAGCCAAGTTTCTTAAGCCGCGGGTTTGTCCCTTCTACGGTTTGTCGTGGTTCGTGACCGCCTAGTTCGATGACTCAGCAGATGCGGATGGATGAACAGACAGATGGACGAACGGACGGATGCCGAAGTTCGCCCCACTCATCATCAACCACTCCGTGGATATGCTGTGATTTTTATCCAACGACGAACTTTAGGATGACTGCCAATTGGGCGTGTTGGTAAAGGTTCATGATGAGACAAGCGCACAAAAATACACACACTCAGAGAGGACACAGACAAGCGCTTACTAGCAACTGAAAATTTTATTTCGAAGCGAACACTATTAAACGCACCACACGCATGTACGTCATTCCCGACTTCCCCTGTTATCATCAACAACGTGATATAACAAAATATGCACGCGCCCACAACCGGAAACAAACACGTGCCAAGAAATAAAAGAAAACGTAAAAAAAACAAAAAATAAAAACGTAACACAGAGAAAAACATTGGGTTATGTGACGTGCAAAAAGCGAATTCCGCATCTGTTAGTAGAACTGACGCTTGGCTGACGCAATTGTCCCCTGCTTTCCTTATTCTATACGCTTCCATTATTTCTCTCGTCGTCCGCTTGTTGTGCCTGTCAATTATTCGTGTGTCGGAAAATTTCGGTTGGCAGGTGCACTCCTTGCAGTGCATCGCTAAGTGTGAGTAAGGGGCCCCCTTTAGTGAACTCTCATGTTCACGAAGGCGCACATTCATGCACCGAACCGTCGGACCAACGTATTCCTTTCCAGGAATACGTTGACAGGAGGCATGGCATGAGGTACGTTGAGTGCAAAAAAGATGTTGTATACAGAACTCCTTTCACATGTGGAAACAGACGACGAGAGAAATAATGGAAGCGTATAGAATAAGGAAAGCAGGGGACAGTTGCGTCAGCCAAGCGTCAGTTCTACTAACAGATGCGGAATTTGCTTTTTTGGACGTCACATAACCCAATGTTTTTCTCTGTGTTACGTTTTAGTTTTTGTTTTTTACGTTTTCTTTTTCTTAGTTCTTGGCACGTGTTTGTTTCCGGTTGTGGGCGCGTCCATATTTTGTTATATCACGTTGTTGGTGATGACAGGGGAAGTCGGGAATGACGTACATGCGTGTGGTGTATGTAATAGTGTTTCGCTTCGAAATAAAATTTTCAGTTGCTAGTAAGCGCTTGCCTGTGTCCTCTCTGAGTGTGTGTATTTTTGGACGAACTTTATTGTTTTGCTTCGACTACACATGTCAACTTCTTTTGTGTCGTCTCGCAGTTTCAGATGCGTGTTTATCTATGCTCGAGATAAGCAATACGTAAAACTTCAGTTGAAAGTAAGCGCTTGTATTGTATGCTTCTTGCCGCTAGCTCGTTAGTGCACTATAGTTTTTGACGAACGGTGTGAACTACCAACATGCCTTACGTCATCTCTTTTGTCGCATGTAAGGCAGCCCGCAGCCCTCAGTGAGTGGTTCTGAGGTAAGGAAGATAATCTTTACAGCAGAAGCAGGACAGATAGATTATGAAATGTAATTGAACGCAGCGTGGAATGAAAGGTTTAGCCATAGTTTTTTTATTTCTTTTTGTTTCCCAGAGTGCAGCCGACAATGACGACTGTCTAAAGTGGGGTAGAAGGGGTGCTACGCCTTCCCTTACTATTTCCAGTGCGGGAGAGGGCAACGCCCTTTGACCCCCTGCCCCGGCATAGATACGCCTATGCTGATAAGCAGCTAGAGGTCACGGGTTTTATTCCTGGCCCGCGGCATCAGAATTTTAATGAGTGCGAAAAGCAAGAACAGAACTTGTTACAGAACCCGAGGGTAGTCAGGGAGACAGAGAGAGGGAATAAAGTGAGAGGAAGACAGGCCGGTCAACCATAAATATTGCATTAGGTTTTCTACCCTGCACTAAGGAGAGTGGGAAAAGGAGATAAAGGTGGGAAGGAAAGCAAAGAGAAAAGTAGACGCGCGACAACATTCACACAAACAAACAATTCACCGAAAGAAAAGTGTAGGGGGAGAGTGCTATGCCTATTCGATATAGTGCATTGCCCAGCAAAAAGTTCAGTAAGGCCTTGATGAACCTGGAGTCAGCCACTAGCTACAGCTTGCCGCATAATCGTATCGTAATTCGGTAACGTAAAAACGCCAGAAGTGATCAAAATGCGATCATTTGCACCGTAAGTTGGGTGTTTTTCAATTTCAAGAGGACGTTCAGTGCGCAGGGGCATGCACATCGAACACAGATCGAGTCATCGATGTGTAATTTGTTTAGTGCTAGATTCTAAAATTTGGTATGCGACGCGCGCTGTGGCACCAATAAGGCAGGTATTAGGGGAGTTTTAGATTACCATTTGCAAGCACTGCGGGCGTTGCGGGCGAAGCGGGCGCGATAAGAGTTTTAGAATAGCGTTTGCCCCTGCTGCGAACCGCAACGCACGATCGCAGTGACACTGTATACTATAGCCTCAAAACCAGCGCTTGCGGGCTGCCATCGCCGCACGCAATTTCGGATTTTTCTTCGTGCGGTCCGTGAACGCCGACACACGTTACGACGCATGCGCAGTTGCAGCGATCGCACCGCAAGGGCTCGCGGTGCGCTATTCTAAAACTCCTTATTATTTTGCTCGTCGTGAAATATACGTTTTAGATATTGCGAATATCTGGCATATCAAAGTGAATATTTTTCACCTTACAAATGCAACCGTAACGTTCGTAACCGTACAGGTGCTGCATGCGAACATAGTTCATTAAAACTGTCCTTCGGTTTTCTTTGTGACGCATATATGCAGAGTCCACCTGTCGCCTTCTGGTTGAGGACAGCTACACTGCACCTCGCTGAGTTTAACTTGCAGTGGTGAGTATACATACACGGTATTGCATATAAGCACGCTTACATCGCGTGCTTGGTTCTTTTGTCAGGACAATTACGAAGTTACACAAAAGTTTGCAAAAACGGCTCCCTGAGTGCCGTCATAGTCGCTTCTTAGTAGCGCGAATTGGCATGACCCCCTAGAAATGCACTGCCGAGACTTCGACGTCATCCTTTGTACTCCCGCGCGCAGCCCAGCAAGGCGGCGTTTTTTCCCTGCTCTGAAAGGTCTATACAAATGTGTTATATAGGTTCGTCGTTCCTTTCAGAATGCGCCATATCGTTAAATTTAAACGTAATCAGAAAGAGGAAGGAATAAAGGAATGAACAAGAGAGAAAGGAAATGCAGGGATGTCAAGGATCGGTTTGTACTACCCTAAACTGGGGAAAAGAGTGGGGAAGCTTCAAGGATGGTTGAAGAGAGAGGAAAGCACTCACACACAATCATACTACACAGTTATCACACCACATTAAGTATAATCGCCGGTTCAAGTTTGCTTCTTTCAAGAAATCGAGCACCGGCTTCGTCACTTTCATTCACGATCAGTGGCGTAACCAGGGGGTGGCACTCCGGCCCATGAACCCCCCTCCCCACACACACACAAATTGTTTTTCACCATGCATGCATACCGCAAAATGCTTATTTGCCTGCCCGGCCCCCGCTTTAGATCAACGAGGGCCCAGCCCCCGTCCCCCGCGCCCCCATAGAAAAAAAAAAAAACTTCTTTATACAACCCTGCCCGCGATGATCCCTCAGATCGACATTCCAGAATGGTTTAGACACGGCCGAGACGTTAAACCACTATTACTATTACGTGGTGTCGTACACAACTTGCAATAATAAATAGAAGATAAAAAAGAACGGATGCCACGGGGACCAGACCAAACAAAATTATATATGCTAAACGAAAACGAATTACTCGCTGCGTCTGCACTGCATTCCACTGCATGGTACTGTAAGTGGCCACAAATGCCATTATCCACATCTTTAGTTTTTGCAATGTCCGAATGTAAGAGCCATTTGTTTTTTTTTCTCGATTGTAACAGATAAGTAGACGATTTGTAAGTAGTACTTCGTGGTTTGAAACTCGGACAAGATATGTTTGGAGAGAAAGCTTTGTTCATCACGATTCAGTGAAATACTAAAGTTTCCTCGTACAGCGCATATATGACACGATAAATGTGGATGAATATTTTATTTTGATAAGTCCGGTTCTACGAGAATTTTAATTACTAATGCTTCTACCAGTTTCTCTTCAAGATTTTTTTCTCGTAACCGTAGGTGTGTGCACAAAGTGTGCGTGTGGAGGGGGATGAAGGGGGATAACTTTTCCACCGAATTTCGATTGTCATGGCATCTGTGGTGGAGCGTATAGTGGAGCGTGGATGAGAACTACACCCGCCACTAGGAGGTCGGGACAACCACTCATAGAAATTCGGCCGCATGCCTACCATGACGATAGTTATAGCGCGAGAACAAAACGACGACGAACAAAACGACGAACAAAACGATAACTATCGTCATGCCATACCAACTAGCCCAAGCTGCCACACGCATGCCTACACTCGCTAACACTTTGAAGGTTTCAGTCAAGCAATACTACTACTGATTAGCATTCGTGAAACAACCTTTGCACCTCGAACCACGGAATGTTGGATCACACACGCGAACCTCTTCGATCGTGTCACCTGCAGCGAAATGCAACGAAGAACAAGACGGGGGGCGATGCCTTCTTTCGTAATAAATCAGGATGTGCACATGGGTATGCCGCTCGAGGCAAGGTCGCGCGTAATGAATAGGCAGGTAAACAGATGCAAGGAAGCAGTGCATATATATTCGGATGGTGACGGAGGCGTCACCATCTGTTGCCGATTGATGTGCATATGAATAAATTTGAATGTCTTAGAATTAAAAAGGCTTGAGAGTTTTTATTTCTAAGAACCCTCAATGGGCAAACGGGCTCAACAGCCAACTCTTACATACAGGGGTGTACTCTTGGGAAGGAGGGGGTGGGTTATCAGGGGGACGGTGCTCCCCCTCCTATTCGTGTAAAGGAGGAGCCAATTTCGCCTCATACATTTACTCGGTTGGACATTTCAGGTCATTTTTTAATGCGCAAGGTTATGATTAAGAATTATCTTTGACGTCAAGTGCGGCCGTGGATGCAGCGTTCTAAGAGAATTTACTTCCCAATGACCGGGAATATCGCCAGGTTATCAATGACGCCTTTCGTGAGAAGCCTGTAATAGATTTATTTTATTTGTTGCATCTATTCCTGCGCTGGTTTTATTTTATTATTATTATTTCGGACTAGATTACCAGGAAGAGGGTGGCGCTGATGTGAGATTTGGCCCAAAGCCACGGGGGCTTTAGCTTGGCCGCCTCCTAAGGGAGAACCCTGAGCACATAGTTTTCATTGACGTCACCATGTCCGCCATCTTAGGGCTCCCAGCTGGTTGAGATGCTGCTTGAGCTCAAACGATGAAATCATATTAGCATAAATCACCAGTGCGCCGTCGCAGCTCGCGAACAGAAAAAAAGTGGGGAGAACACAAAAGAACGCGCAGACCGAACGGCTCCGTGTTAGTTCACTTTATCCATGCCCTACTCTGCACTTCCACTCTCTAATGAGATAAACAGTCACGGTTCACGCCATCTTTGAGCCCCCAGCACAGAAAGCCTGCTTGTGACGTCACGTGAAACTTTGACGGCAGAGCCCTGTGCAGAAGCAGCATCATATATGGAGTTGGTTACAGGTATACATCATCACATACAGTCACAGTTTTGTCTTCTGACAGCACTGCATAAAAATATGGCTGGCTTCACTCTGAAGTGTCATTTTAGGACGTTAAACTCCACGAAGTATAGGTACTATTAGAGTGTACTATTATTCCGCACTCTAAACTCTGCCACCCTCTCCCCCATAGGCATTCTGTTCTCCGCCCATGTCTCTGTCTATTTTGTCGAGATGAAAACAAAGGTCTACAGAAGAAAACTTACGTTTTTCTCGGTGGGAGAAGACAGTTGGTTCTACGAGCGCTAAGCCCGCTGTGTTTACCGATATTTATCGCTGGTCGTAATCATTAGTATCAAGGGTACCGCATCTACTTATCACTGAGAGATAATCTCTCCACCGAGTAAGAAAGGGTGCAAGCGACAGCCACTCGGTATGCATGACCTCGAAGCAACGGACGGTTGACTCTACGCGCACATCCTTGGGTGGAGGACGGAGCTGCGAATTGGAGGTCGCAGTACACGCGGCCTGTGGCTCGCCCTTTTGTCGCGTACGTGCCTGGGTAAGTCGCGCAGTTTGCAATTTGGGGAAACGAGAAATTCACAATGGAGCGGCAAGGAAATAAGAGTGGCATAACTGATGACAACGCAAACACGAGGCGGCGCCTTGTTTCCTTCTCTGAACGGGCCAAGGACACTGCAGGCTAGACGGGCGCGATTTTCCTCTCTAGTCGAGATACGCGTCGCGCCGTTGCTTCGCCAGGAAGCGCCTTCTCGCTATTGGGAGCAAGGTTGTTGGTTCGATTCCCGGTACGGGTTCAAAGAGGGGCAGGTGACCTGCGCTCGAGGACTGACAATTTGCTCGAACTGTATATACGCGCAGTAGTCTCGCTTTTGACCTAGCGAGATTTCAAACCCCTCTTTTAAAGATGTATCAGTGCATGATAGTAGGGCCTGGGACCCCGTATTCAGGCGTTGTCAGCTGGGGCGTAGCCAAAAAGTTTTTTCGAAGGTCGGGCATAAGGGAGGGGCACCTTTTTAATTTAGGGGGAGGGCGCCCCCTTAATATGTTCATTTTTTCCTCTCTATGCCATGGCGAAAAAAAAAAATTTCGGGGGAGGGGTGCACGGGAAGACTTCTGGTACGCTCTAGCACGGGCCACCCGTGTCAGCATACGCAATTTTGTTGTACGATTTGCCGCCTCCGTCCTAGGGGATAAACTGACCGACAGGGACGTTGCCAATTTTTTTTTTTTTGCATGCGGATGGCTGGGGATGTTCCGACATACTTTCTGTATGTTCGTGCTTACGTTTGTATGTGTGCGCGTCTATATAAACAAGAAAAAAAAATTGAAAAAAATGGACGAAGATCTTGAACCCCCCCCTCAACCACAGCCCCCTTGGCTTACGCCACAGCTGACCGAAAGTAACACACACTTTCAACAGCGCTACCTAGCTGCGCAACAATACACAACGCACGCTGAAATAACGATATTGAAGCCGAACAAGAAGTGTATTCACGCTTTATTTTAATTACTATCTTTTTAGGGGGGGGGGGGGGGCAGAGTGAATGATAAGCACAAAGCAAGATATATCCATCCCTAATACATCCCAGAATGAATTGATTTGTGGTGTTTAACGTCCCAAAACCACCTTATGATGATGAGAGACGCCGTAGTGGAGGGCTCCGGAAATTTCGACCACCTGGGGTTCTTTAACGTGCACCCAAATCTGAGCACACGGGCCTACAACATTTCCGTCTCCATCGAAAATGCAGCCGCCGCAGCCGGGATTCGATCCCGCGACCTGCGGGTCAGCAGCCGAGTACCTTAGCCACTAGGCCACCGCGGCGGGGCACCTCCCAGAATGAAATAAATGAAAACTACTACTTGTAATCAAACTGAAACGGTCGATATGCTCTGAAAGCAGAAATTTGTTCGTAATGCGCTAGTTCACTCGGCAAAGTAATGGTGAACAAGCACTAACAATGTCGCGTTCACGCCGCGTGAATGATAGCGTCTAAGTTCGATACAATGATCCTTGACCTCACTGAATGATTCAAAAGACGCGCGCAGAGTGTTTCTTTTTCGGTGGAGAGGAAGAGAGGTCTGAGAGAGGGTAGCGGGAAATGCAAGCTGCCGTTGCCGCTCTCGCTGCCCACAAGCCGAACAGCCGAAGTCGCAGCGGTCGCGATATGACGCGACTCTCGTTCACCGTGTGCGCACGCCCTTCGCAGATATCAGCACTGACTGCTCTTCACCTGTGACTGCTGTTACTTACAACTACGGCTGTTTCCCTCGCCTGTTTATTCTCTCCGCGGTTGATGATTGCATGGTGATTGCTTTCGGAGCGCCTCGTGAATTTACAGCTGCGCCGCCAACCGCTTTCGCGGGTGTCAAGCTGTGCGGGATTGTGACTGTGCGAGCTGTTCACGGCTCTTCACTTTCGCGCCTCGTCTCTTCCCTGCAGTGTGGACTGACCTTCAGCCGTTCAACGCTCTACCTGTGACATGGCGGGCTGCTTGATGTGGGTTCTGTACGTCGCTTTACCGTGGATCATGGCTTTTACTGCGTGGCTGAAAATTGCCGACGCTGACCTCACGCTTCTGTTCAGGTCCAAGTTCGGACGTTCGATAGGTGAGTGCCCGAACTACGTCAAGTAGATGAACCTTTCTCGATGTCGACGCGCTGTTAATGTACGCGTTTTTCCTCGTGGTCACCCTGGGCTTTTCAATGACCCCGCTTTTTCGGGCCGCCGCCTCGCAGTTTTCCCGATCTGCGATGCGTTGAAACCCCTTTTCGGGGAGCTTTAGTTGGAATGTCAAAACACTGCCCGGACAACTTTCTGCTTCCTCACATCGTAGCCCTTCGCATATTCGCACGTCTGGCGGTAATGACAGGAAAGTCTTCAAAGTGCGTCAGTTGTAGCCTTGAAAACGAAAAAAAAAAACGCGCGCTTATTTCAATTGCACGAATTGCGTCTCTCGAGCGGGTTAGAGTACCTCATACTGAAACATTCAGTGCAGACGAGCGCGCAACGGTAGTGCAACTACAAACGAAATCAATAAGAGATTCGTATTCGCAATGTTATCTTGCGTCCACGAATACGGCGTAAAAGTAACTAGTGTAACAGAATAAATAAAAAAAATTGGAAAAGTATGGACTGGAAGGGGGCTTGTCGTGCACAGTAAATCAGCTGCGACCCGAGCCGGTTCTCGCTTTTAATGCTTGCCTAGTTAGAAACGCTGAATGAGTTGAATATCACGAACTGATTAGTGGCGGATGAGATGCAAGAGTGCTTCTTTGCTTTTTGAATTGCAAGCAACCCTGAAAGGCAAAGTGATATGGATCACAGGTGCATCTAGTGGAATTGGCGAGTACCTTGCATATGAGCTGGCCAAGGTAGGATCATGCCTAGTCCTTTCTGGCACCAACTTGGACAACTTGGAGCATGTGAAAAACCACTGCCTTGGTAAGACTGCTTGTTTTTTTTTTGTTCCTTTTTCGCACCTGCTTGATGTTACTGTGTGTGCAATTCCTTATTTAGAGATCTTGTGGTTTATGCATATTATAATCTAGTTTCGAGATAGAACCATGTCTGTGAAGGAAGGAGATCAGCCGAAGAAAATCCTCTATCCCCAAGCATACATTTTTCTTCTGCCTATGCATACTTCAGTGCTCACACACTCCGTAAAATGTCAATTGTAAAAAAAAAAGGAAAGAAATTGCTCATTAGCACTCAATTCTAGCTTAGCTAGAATTTTATAAAATAAAACTGAATTTTATGAATTAACTTGAAGGTGCTCTAGTCTTGACATAAGCATACGGAAGATTATACAATTCCTGCACTCTATTCCCTCGTAGTGTATAAAAGCGGGTGTTTGTGTGCATGTATTGTTAATATGGCGTAAGTACCTCTTAAAGGTGAAGCACCTCAGGGTCATATGAAAACCGTTGTTGTCGAGGCTGGTTGTAATGCCTAGACGAAGTACATCTGCAAGACTTCTCTGTGCAATGCCGTCTGCAGAGCGTGCATATGGTTAAAAAAAATTAACTAAATAAAAGGCCATGACAGTGTACAAACATCGACATTTAACCAACTATCAATTAAAGCATGTCGCAGAGCAAAAGGTTCACACGAACAAAATAAGACGCTGTTAACCAAAACTAAAAAGAAGGCTACAACACCATAAAAGCAGCAATGCAAACAGCATGTGAACAAACCGAGACATCTGTGCACAATAACGTTATTGAAAGGTTGTTAACCAGAACAAACAAGATAAAGGGCCACAATCCCATTAAAACAGACATTTAACCACTCAACAATAAAAGCATATGACAGAACAAAAGGTTAACAGGAACAAAAAATGGCAGCATATAATGGAGAGTGGGGCAAAGCAGAGTGGGGCAAAGGGCAATAATGGAGAGTGGGGCAAAGCATTCGTCCGTCCATTCGTTCTTGCTTCCGTCCGTCTGTGTGACCGTCCATGCGTCCATCCGCCCCGTCCGTGCATGCGTCTGTTCATGCGTCCGCCCCTGCGTCCATTCATGCGTCCATCCATGCATCTGTCTGTGTGTCTGTTCGTCCATCTATTCAACACTCTTAAGTACCACCATCTCACATCTTTTCATCATATATTTCCCATGTAGAAGCACCGCCATCCAGCGGACATTCCAAGGACTAAACGAGAGGTGGCGCACGCACGCTTTCTTGCGGCTTGCGCTTCGGGTCTACTTCCAACCTTTAACCACCTCGAGTTCATGGTATATACTAGTTCACTGTATTCATGGCACTGCGACCCGACGCTCGCTAAACCTTTCTAAAACCAAGCAGGTTACGCCCAGCGAGTATAACATAGCAACCTTTTCGTGTCAGATAGTGTTCAATGTACCATATGAGCACACACCGACGGCGACGAGCATCGGCAACTACAAACCTGTATCGATATGGTTTTGATTCTAAAACCATTGCTTTAAAGAACACCTGGCGTCTTTCGTTAAGCAGCTGGCGTCTTCTTTTTGTTTTGCTTTAGAAACATCTGGCGTCTTTTCGTTTTGCTTTTAGAAAACATCTGGCGTCGTTCGTTGGTTTATTTCATCATACAACCACGTTTTGAACAAAAATTTTTATTGTTTAATCACGCACAGGAGAAATCTCACCAGGCACTACCCTGGAGGTAAACAATGGCTGCTACTGAGAATGAAAGACAGCAGAAGTCTGCTTTTAACACTTCTACTTCTACTAACGTTTCTTACTAGAACATGTCAATGACTGCTAATGGGGAATGAGAGACGGGAGCATTCGGCTTTTAGTTACGCGCACGCCGCGAACTTTTTATTGTTAACAAAGCACAGAGAAATCTCCCACCGGCACCACCTTGCACGTCAAAATGTAACACTTGTTACACACTACGACGACGAGGGACGAACGGTGCCGCTTTAAGGAGCTTCGCCCCTAAAATAAAAGGCTGTTAACGAGAACAAAATAGGTGACAATCCAATGCACACTGCTTCGCCTCATCATCTTTCACTCTAAGAAAAAATGGAGTATTCGGGGAATAGTTCTGCTACACAACAATAATCGTCATCTGACTTGCTCATGTTTCCATTCTTGAAAATAACCTGGTGCTGGCCACTTTTCTGTCGGGATTGCTATGTCACCCTGATAATGTACTCGCGTTTGTGACCGCGAACTACTGTAACCATTGTGATGGGGCGAGAAAAGTAGTCGAAGTAGACGACAATTATTGTTGTGTAGCAGAAACTTCCCATATGCTAGATTTTTTTTTTTT